>JAXCGZ010007694.1:100000-107500 GCA_037179515.1 Halocaridina rubra
GTTTTCACATATGAAATGTGCTTATTTGGTTATCGTATGACCCGAATGTGATTGGGAATTGAATTAAATGCTAAAATGAAGCCACGAGTGAGGTTGGGGAATCTGTAATATGAACATAGTGGCATTCAGATAGAATGCGTTCATTCCTAAGTATAGCATATATAAGTTATAAAGTTGGATTCCTTTTAAACTTCTGTGGCGTGTAGTTGGTAGCGCCTTGACTTAGTAATTATAAGTCCTAGTTTCGAGTCTCGGTCAGGGTAAAAATGATTCATGTTTTCACATATGCAATGTGCTTATTTGGTTATTCTGTGACCCGAATGATATTGGGAATTGAATTTAATGCTATAATGAAGCACAAGTGAGGTTGGGGAATCTGTAATATGAACAGAGTGGCATTCAGTTAGAATGCGTTCATTCCTAAGTATAGCAGATATAAACTATAAGGTTGGATTCCTTTTAACCTTCTGTGGTGTGTAGTTGGTATCGCCTTGACTTGGTAATTATAAGTCCTAGGTTCCAGTACTGGTCTGGGTAAAACATTATTCATGTTTTCACATATGTAATGTGCTTATTTGGATATTGTATGACCCGAAAGAGATTGGGAATTGAATTAAATGCTAAAATGAAGCCACGAGTGAGGTTGGGGAGTCTGTAATATGAACATAGTGGCATTCAGATAGAATGCGTTCATTCCAAAGTATAGCAGATATAAGCTATAAGGTTGGATTCCTTTTAACCTTCTGTGATGTGTAGTTGGTAGTGCCTTGACTTAGTAATTATAAGTCCTAGGTTCGAGTACCGGTCGGGGTAAAAAATAATTCATGTTTTCACATATGTAATGTGCTTATTTGGTTATTGTATGACTGGAATGAGATTGGGAATTGAACTAAATCCTAAAATGAAGCCACGAGTGAGGCTGGGGAATCTGTAATATAAACATCGTGGTATTCAGATAGAATGCGTTTATTCCTAAGTATAGCAGATATAAGCTAAAATTTTGGATTCCTTTTAAACTTCTGTGGTGTGTAGTTGGTAGCACCTTGACTTAGTAATTATAAGTCCTAGGTTCGAGTCCCGGTCGGGGTAAAAATAATTCAAGTTTTCACATATGAAATGTGCTTATTTGGTTATCGTATGACCCGAATGTGATTGGGAATTGAATTAAATGCTAAAATGAAGCCACGAGTGAGGTTGGGGAATCTGTAATATGAACATAGTGGCATTCAGATAGAATGCGTTCATTCCTAAGTATAGCATATATAAGTTATAAAGTTGGATTCCTTTTAAACTTCTGTGGCGTGTAGTTGGTAGCGCCTTGACTTAGTAATTATAAGTCCTAGTTTCGAGTCTCGGTCAGGGTAAAAATGATTCATGTTTTCACATATGCAATGTGCTTATTTGGTTATTCTGTGACCCGAATGATATTGGGAATTGAATTTAATGCTATAATGAAGCACAAGTGAGGTTGGGGAATCTGTAATATGAACAGAGTGGCATTCAGTTAGAATGCGTTCATTCCTAAGTATAGCAGATATAAACTATAAGGTTGGATTCCTTTTAACCTTCTGTGGTGTGTAGTTGGTATCGCCTTGACTTGGTAATTATAAGTCCTAGGTTCGAGTCCTGGTCTGGGTAAAACATTATTCATGTTTTCACATATGTAATGTGCTTATTTGGATATTGTATGACCCGATAGAGATTGGGAATTGAATTAAATGCTAAAATGAAGCCACGAGTAAGGTTGGGGAGTCTGTAATATGAACATAGTGGCATTCAGATAGAATGCGTTCATTCCAAAGTATAGCAGATATAAGCTATAAGGTTGGATTCCTTTTAACCTTCTGTGGTGTGTAGTTGGTAGCGCCTTGACTTAGTAATTATAAGTCCTAGGTTCGAGTCCTGGTCTGGGTAAAAAATTATTCAGGTTTTCACATATGAAATGTGCATATTTGGTTATTGTATGACCCGAATGAGATTGGGAATTGAATTAAATGCTAAAATGAAGCCACAAGTGAGGTTGGGGAATCTGTAATATGAACATATTGGCATTCAGATAGAATGCGTTCATTCCTAGGTATATCAGATATAAGCTATAAGGTTGGATTCCTTTTATACCTTCTGTGGTGTGTAGTTGGTAACGGCTTGACTTAGTAATTATAAGTCCTAGGTTCGAGTCCCGGTCGGGGTAAGAAAATGATTCATGTTTTCACATATGTCTATATATCTACCTTGGCTGTTTCCCCCTTTAATTGGGGGGTAGCCGATATCAAGAAAGGAAAACAAATATGGGGATTACTTTGCTCTATGGGCAATGACGAGGGAGCTAGCGACCGTTCAGATGGCACTGCTGGAGTGCCACAGCCCATCCTCCCGGCTCTTCCACAACCTGTGTCGCTTCACAACTGCCAACTCCTCCTACTGCTCCTACCACAGGGCTACATCTGTAAGATGCATCCCCGTGGTAACAGCAAATGCCCATCCGAGCTGCGTCACAATCGCTCGCCACTCATTTCTATTCCTAGCACGCTCGCTTGCTTCCCTCACATCCATCCTCGTATCATTCAGGGCTCTCCTTACTCCATCCATCCATCCAAACATAGGCCTCCCTCTAGCATTTCTCCCATCAACTCTCGCATTCATCAGCTTTTTCAGCAGCCTTTCACCATCCATCCTTTCCACATGGCCAAACCATCTCAGAACATTCATATCTACCCTGGCTGCAATTTCTCTCCTCACACCCGTTCTTGCTCTCACCACTTCATTCCTAACCCTATCCAATCGAGATACATCACTCATACTCCTCAGGCATTTCATCTCAAACACATTTAGTTTCCGTCTCTCACTTACTTTCATACCCCATAACTCTGATCCATACATCACAGTTGGCACAACCACTTTCTCATACAAAACTTTCTTAACATTCATTTCCAACCCTCTATTCTTTATCACTCCTTTCAATGCACCCAACACTTTACATTCTTCATTCACACTGTAACACTTATCTTCTTCCACTCCACCATTTGCAGCAATAACCGAGCCTAAATACTTAAACTGATTAACCTCCTCAAGTGTCTCTCCATTCAACATAACATTCAATCTAGCGCCATCCTCATTTCTTGTACACCTCATAACCTTACTCTTTCCCACATTCACTCGCAACTTCCTTCTCTCACACACCATTCCAAATTCTGACACTAACTGACACAGCTTTTCCTCTGAATCTGCCACCACCACAGTATTATCTGCAAACAGCTACTGATTCAGCTCCCACACGTTATCATCCCCATCTACCATTCTCAAACCTCGACCACGCACTTGCTCATTCGCCTCTCTTACAACTCCATCAATATACAAATTGAACAGCCATGGTAACATCACACATCCCTGTCTCAGTCCCACACTCACTGGAAACCACTTACTCACTTCATTCCCTACCATAACACAAGCTCTACTGCCCTCATACAAACTCTTCACTGCATGCAACAATTTACCATTAATTCCATATAATCTCTTAACATTCCACATAGCCTCTCTATCGACGCTATCATCTGCTTTCTCCAGATCCAAAAATGCAAAATACACATCCTTACCCTTTGCTAAATATTTCTCACATAACTGCCTAACCATAAAAATCTGATCTATACAACCTCTACCTCTCCTAAATACAACTCTGCACTTCCGCAATCACATATTCTGTCTTATCCCTAATCCTAATAACCAGTATCCTACCATACACTTTTCCTACCACACTCAACAAACTTATACTCCTAAAATTACTGCATTCATACATATCTCCCTTACCTTTGCATAGGGGCCCTATACAGGCAATCACCCATTCTACTGGCACCAATGACGACATAAAGCATATATTAAACACTCTCACTAACCATTCCAATGCAGTCACACCCCCTTCTTTCAACATCTCCGCTCTCACACCATCCATTCCAGGTGCTTTACCTGCTTTCGCTTCATACAATGCCCTTTTCACCTCCTCTCTTGTAATCTCTCTCTCATTTTCATCTCCCATTACTGGCCCTTGAACCCCTCCCACTGCCACTATAGCTTATTTGGTTATATATATATATATATATATATATATATATATATATATATATATATATATATATATATATATATATATATATATATATATATATATATATATATACACCATCCATTCCAGGTGCTTTACCTGCTTTCGCTTCATACAATGCCCTTTTCACCTCCTCTCTTGTAATCTCTCTCTCATTTTCATCTCCCATTACTGGCCCTTGAACCCCTCCCACTGCCACTATAGCTTATTTGGTTATATATATATATATATATATATATATATATATATATATATATATATATATATATATATATATATAAATATAAATATATATATATATATATATATATATATATATATATATATATATATATATATATATATACATACATATATATATATATATATATATATATATATATATATATATATATATATATATATATATATATATATATATATATATATATATATATATATATATATATATATATATATATATATATATATATATATATATATATATATATATATATATATATATATATATATATATATATATATATATATATATATATATATATATATATATTTTATAATGGGCCGACAGAACAGCCAAAAATAAACTTTACTAATACAATTAAAATACCCTATTTAGAAAATATTAAAATTCTTAGTGATCAATTAGGCAGAAGTAATCCTTTCATATTTAATTATCCCAAAACAATTGGTTCTTCACTAATTAACGTATATCAAAATAAAAAAGCTTTAGAAGCAGGGATTTATAAAATTGATTGCTGTTCCTGCGAAAAATCCTACATAGGTCAAACTGGTCGTTCACTAGGCCAGAGAATTTCCGAGCATAAAAGAGCAGTAAGATATGGCGTTGAAAGTTCTGCTTTATTTGTGCATATGCGAGATACTGGGCACCCTATTAATTGGAGTGAGTCCTCATTGCTATATAAGAGTAATTGCCAATATAGGAGAAAGATACTTGAAGCAGCCATTATAGAAAAATCCGAAACATTAAATTTATCAAATGGACAGTGGAGATCTGACGTTGTGGATGAAGCATTATTAAAAGACCTCATTAAGAAGATTATGCCAAATGACCGTCCACCTGACCTGAGGTTTTTGAATAATACCATCGTGAATCCTCCTGGGAATCATAGCTAGCATCTCTCCCCACCTTTATCCACAGCTCTGTATTTATCAATTCATTTGTACCTGAAGAGGACTGGAGTCCAGTCGTAATATATAGTACATCTTCGCTTCTTTTTGTGTTTTATTTATGGGCCTTTTTTTGCTTCATATTGTGCTGTGATATAACAGTTTATTTTGCATATATATATATATATATATATATATATATATATATATATATATATATATATATATATATATATATATATATATATGTATATATATATATATATATATATATATATATATATATATATATATATATATATATATATATATATATATATATATATATATATATATATATATATACATACATACATACAATTCAAGAGAAAACCACGATAACGAGGAGTCAAATGATTTAAAAATTGGTAAGGCATATCATCCACACAAGCGGCCTTACCCTTAGGTATGATCCAGAGAACTTTCTCCAATTTTCCTGTGTGAATGGGACGTTTTAATCATCACCAAATTCAGGAAGAGTTATAGAAATCTCTTACCCGGTTCATGAGTACATAATGTGTATTGGCAAAACACAGACAAGATATGTTACTTTAAATTTTTTTCTTCAAATATTTCCTTGTCTGAATTTAAAATGACTTCTTTAGCCATAAAATTTGAGTCATAAAGTAGGCTTATGAGGAAATAACATCCAGGACTTTAAAAGTAGTGTGCTGATAATTTCATTAGTAAAATACCCAATGTACACTTAGAATAATTCCTAACTAACTTTATTTTAACAACTGAAGTGTCTTGTGGACTTAAAGAAGACTGTCCAGGACAGTCCAGTGTTAAGTTTTCCTTCAGTTACGGTTCTCTTTCTATGCCTACATTAACACCGAATATTGTTGGATATTCATTACACATGTTTTATTTCCCTTCACATCTGACAAGTCACAATACCCCCATCTCTGTTTCTCTCTATGTTTTCTTCGTGCCCAGACCCGACGAGGGTACATTTATTTTTTTTTTTGGCTCGTCCTGGTGTCGCAATCATTAAAAAAAAAAATTGGAATCTGGTGAAAGATTAACTTATGAAAAGGGACGTAATTGATCGTTTTACACCTAGAAATATATGAAGATGTCATATCCAAGTGTAAATGTTATGTAGAAAGTGAAATCTTATATTCATTCCCATCGAGACTTTAAACTTTCAGAACAAATACCACCCTTTATCTGAAGAATATTGTTTCTCCTTTTCTAAGCTTTCCAAATCTCTGAATAATAGTCATTAATGTCAGCAAATTCCAGAATATTGTTAAGATTCTTTTCTCTTTTTGTTCTTTATTTAATTATTTTCCTTTTTTCTTTCTAATGTTTAATAAAAAAATGTTCCCTCGTGATCTTCAGTATGTGGAGCCTTCTGACTAAGGAACAATGGATTTTTATTATACTGATGGTGTGGCACGATTTTTTTTTTATTTTTTTTTCCCTCGTATTCTATATTCTTTTTTTTTTTTTTTTTATTCCTAAAGGCCAATTAGTAAGACGAAAATAAAATGAGAGAAGGAGAATGTGTGCGGGGTGCGAGGATCTCTGTATGTATGCGTGTGTGCGCGTATGGAAAAGCTTCCAAACAATAATTGCTATGGTTGAGTCTTTGTAGGTCTCTGCTGTGGCTTGCCAAGGTTTCTATTATTCACGACAAAGAGAGGAGGAAAAGGATCTTGCTTCTGATGATGAGAATTTTGATGAATGGAGTCTTCTAGTTCTTTCTCTTCCTCTTTTCATCTTTTTCATTTTTCAACAGAGGGGATATCTTTATCACTACACTGTACAATTAATATATTTGGTATTTTAACTTTTAAATCGCCTCTCACGGTCTGTCTTTAATAGGTTACAAGTTAAACGTTCTTTATATATTTCTATGTGGATAAGTCCAAACTTTTTTTTCATCTCCGTTATAGACATTGGCCCGATTTCTTAAACAGTGTAAACCTAGGATACCATATTGATAGTTAGCTAGACACACACAAATGGATTTCATAAACGCATTTGACGCGGTTTTGTGTATGGTTAGGTTCCCACGTGGGATCCTAGCCATACACAGAACCGCGCCAAATGCGTTTATGAAATCCATTTGTATGTGTCTAGCCAACTAACAATATAATATCCTAGGTGTACACTGTTTAAGAAATCGGGCCTTTAACACTCTTAAGAAGAAGTGGTCATAATATCAAAATAGAAAAAAGATTGTGTTCCATTGTCATATGATGAGGCAGTGGGGATACACCAAC
>JAXCGZ010007695.1:0-17500 GCA_037179515.1 Halocaridina rubra
TGGTCAAGATTAGAGCTACTGGAAGCATGTCCTCACTGGATGAACCCAGGAACTAAACAGGATGTGGGTAGTTAATCCAGCAGGTCAGGTCGCAGGTAGCGGATTACCCCGAAATTTGAGTACCACATGCCAAGGATTATCACAAGATAATATCAATAGATTAAATTCTCTCACAGGAAAGAACAGCAGTCCGTCAGTTAATATAAATTTGGATGAGGAATATAACAATTTTGTCATGACTCTTAAGAATAGTCAGAGAGACTATATTCCCATGAAACATTACAGATCAAGAAAAAATGACCCTAAATGGAAGAACAATAGAATAAAGAATCTTATAGGTATTAAAAGAGGAATATACAGGAAACTAAAAAGAGGTGAAGAGCATGTGAGGCAGCAATATATACAGTTAAACAGAGAAGTTAAAAAGATAGTTAGAGAGTCGAAAAGAAAATACGAAGTTAGAATAGCAGGAGAAGCTAAAGAAAATCCTAAAGGGTTTTATCAACATTATCAAACAAAATTTAAGGAAAAAGTCGGACCAATTGAAGTAGCCAATGGCCATATCACAGATGACGATAAAGTGATGTGTACATGTTTAAATGATTATTTCTTATCTGTATTTACCAATGAAAACTTGGAAAATATTCCGGAAGTAGAATCCATTTACAGAGACAGTCCCAATAAAATACTTAGTTCAATAAATATTACGAGAGAGGAGGTAATAAAAGAAATAGATAAATTAAAGGCTCATAAATCTCCGGGACCTGATGGAATATATGCTAGAATATTAAAGGAATGCAAGGAAGAGCTTAGTTGTCCACTAACTGCACTATTTAATAATTCAATAAAATTAGGATCGGTACCCATGGAGTGGAAATTGGCAGATGTGGTACCAATATTTAAAAAAGGAGAACGAGTTAAAAAGAATAATTATAGGCCGGTAAGTTTAACGTCAACAGTGGGTAAGATTCTAGAATCCATAATTGCAAATAAAATAAGGGCACATCTAGAATTACACAGACTGATAAAACTTTCACAACACGGGTTTCTTAAGGGTTTTTCGTGCCTTACAAACTTACTGTCTTTTTATTCAGAAGTTTACGAGGCAGTAGATTGTGGCAAAGAATATGATACAATATATCTAGATTTTAGCAAAGCTTTTGATAGAGTTCCTCACAAAAGATTAGTTAAAAAGCTGGAAGCTCATGGTATAGGAGGAGCTGTTCTCAGATGGATCAAACAATGGTTAAAAGACAGAAAACAGAGGGTTTGCATAAATGGAGAGAAATCAGAGTGGGGCTCGGTTACTAGCGGGGTACCACAAGGCTCGGTACTGGGTCCCCTATTATTCATCGTATATCTAAATGATCTGGATTCGGATATCAGTAGTAACCTAAGTAAATTCGCAGATGACACTAAAATAGGTAGAACTATAAATGGAAAAGAAGACATTCATGCTTTACAGGAAGATCTAAATAGATTATCTGAATGGTCGGACAAATGGCAAATGGAATTTAATGTTGAAAAATGTAAAGTAGTTAAAATGGGTACTATAAAAGACAATACTAGTTATAAGCTAAATAACCATGAAATCATGAGTTCTCAGTGTGAAAGGGATTTGGGAGTTCTTGTGAGTAGTAGTCTTAAGCCAAGAGAGCAATGCACAGCAGTCAGAAATAAAGCAAACAGAATTTTAGGATTTATCTCAAGAAGCGTTAGCAATAGGACGGAAAAAGTTATTTTGCAGCTCTATCTTGCATTAGTTAGGCCCCATTTAGATTATGCTGTGCAATTCTGGTCACCCTATTATAGAATGGAAATTGAATCCTTGGAGAAGGTGCAGCGAAGAATGACCAAGATGATACACAACATCAGAAATCTACCATATGAGGACAGATTAAAAAAACTTAATCTACATTCTCTAGAGAGGCGAAGAGTTAGGGGGGATATGATTGAAGTGTATAAATGGTTTAAAGGGATTAACAAGGGAGATATTAATAAAGTTTTAAAAATTCATGATCAAACCAGAACTCGTAATAATGGATTTAAGCTTGATAAATTTAGGTTCAGAAGGGAAATTGGTAAAAATTGGTTTGGTAATAGAGTAGCTGATGCATGGAACAAGCTTCCTAGTAGGATAGTAAATGCCAATACCTTAGACACCTTCAAATGTAGATTAGATAGACATATGACAGAGGTAGGGTGGGTATGAATAGGTTAGTGCTTGTTAGATAAACCATAAAAAGAAAAATAGAATAAATAAGTAGAGTAGAATAGAATAGGTTAGACATGCTGAAAATACAATTCAAAAATGGAGCTGCCTCGTGTGTGCCAGTAGGCATGTTGCAGTGTCCTCTATTCTTATGTTCTTATGTTCTAAATGCCAGTCTCAATTGCATATGCGCTGCTATTCCTGATTTAGTATTTTTATTGTGCTTATTATCATCATGAGTATTAGTATTGTTGCTATTGTGTTGGCTGTTATTGTTGCTATCACTCCATGGCCTTTTGCATAGTTGTTGTTTTAGTAAATGGTATCAGCAGTAACCAATGATTTGTATTTTTTATCTTGAATTCATGCTTGATGTTACTGTAGCCACTGCTAATAAGAGTATTTCTTTAGTGGCTGTTCTCAGCATTTAATGACTGTTCTTTTTTATATCTATAGTAGAGTAATGTTATGTATCAGTTACTCATCTAAGTCCAAAGTATCTTGGAATAATAATATAATGGTGTAGACACATACTTTACATTACCACCCTATTTCCAGTCAGCCCCGACCTGTAATTTTCAAATATAATTTTCACAGACCAGTCCCTTTTACCCATGGGAGAGATTGCAAGCGCATTTAGATGCAGGGAGTTGAAGTATACCCTCGGGATGCAGACAAAAGGCCATTGTTTGTACTCAGAGGTCATATGTATTCTTTCTTCATTTGTATTAGTGACATTACTCTCTAATTTCCGGCCTTGGAATCTACTTCACGCTATGTTCGTATTTTTCAACCATTGAAGGGAGATGCGCCTTATTTGAGGAGGAGCGTGAGAGAAGGTCATGATCTTAGAATATTAAAGGAATGCAAGGAAGAGCTTAGTTGTCCACTAACTGCATTATTTAATAATTCAATAAAATTAGGATCGGTACCCATGGAGTGGAAATTGGCAGATGTGGTACCAATATTTAAAAAAGGAGAACGAGTCAAAAAGAATAATTATAGGCCGGTAAGTTTAACGTCAACAGTGGGTAAGATTCTAGAATCCATAATTGCAAATAAAATAAGGGCACATCTAGAATTACACAGACTGATAAAACTTTCACAACACGGGTTTCTTAAGGGTTTTTCGTGCCTTACAAACTTACTGTCTTTTTATTCAGAAGTTTACGAGGCAGTAGATTGTGGCAAAGAATATGATACAATATATCTAGATTTTAGCAAAGCTTTTGATAGAGTTCCTCACAAAAGATTAGTTAAAAAGCTGGAAGCTCATGGTATAGGAGGAGCTGTTCTCAGATGGATCAAACAATGGTTAAAAGACAGAAAACAGAGGGTTTGCATAAATGGAGAGAAATCAGAGTGGGGCTCGGTTACTAGCGGGGTACCACAAGGCTCGGTACTGGGTCCCCTATTATTCATCGTATATCTAAATTATCTGGATTCGGATATCAGTAGTAACCTAAGTAAATTCGCAGATGACACTAAAATGGGTAGAACTATAAATGGAAAAGAAGACATTCATGCTTTACAGGAAGATCTAAATAGATTATCTGAATGGTCGGACAAATGGCAAATGGAATTTAATGTTGAAAAATGTAAAGTAGTTAAAATGGGTACTATAAAAGACAATACTAGTTATAAGCTAAATAACCATGAAATCATGAGTTCTCAGTGTGAAAGGGATTTGGGAGTTCTTGTGAGTAGTAGTCTTAAGCCAAGAGAGCAATGCACAGCAGTCAGAAATAAAGCAAACAGAATTTTAGGATTTATCTCAAGAAGCGTTAGCAATAGGACGGAAAAAGTTATTTTGCAGCTCTATCTTGCATTAGTTAGGCCCCATTTAGATTATGCTGTGCAATTCTGGTCACCCTATTATAGAATGGAAATTGAATCCTTGGAGAGGGTGCAGCGAAGAATGACCAAGATGATACACAACATCAGAAATCTACCATATGAGGACAGATTAAAAAAACTTAATCTACATTCTCTAGAGAGGCGAAGAGTTAGGGGGGATATGATTGAAGTGTATAAATGGTTTAAAGGGATTAACAAAGGAGATATTAATAAAGTTTTAAAAATTCATGATCAAACCAGAACTCGTAATAATGGAGTTAAGCTTGATAAATTTAGGTTCAGAAGGGAAATTGGTAAAAATTGGTTTGGTAATAGAGTAGCTGATGCATGGAACAAGCTTCCTAGTAGGATAGTAAATGCCAATACCTTAGACACCTTCAAATGTAGATTAGATAGACATATGACAGAGGTAGGGTGGGTATGAATAGGTTAGTGCTTGTTAGAAAAACCATAAAAAGAAAAATAGAATAAATAAGTAGAGTAGAATAGAATAGGTTAGACATGCTGAAAATACAATTCAAAAATGGAGCTGCCTCGTGTGTGCCAGTAGGCATGTTGCAGTGTCCTCTATTCTTATGTTCTTATCTTAGGACCACCTCAAAAGTCGCATGAAAGCAGGCGGGAGGGGTGCCGGCTGATCCGGTAGATGCATCGACGCCCTCCCTTTGTCATGCCAGTCTCCAGATAAGAAGAGGATTTGTGGTATGTGTACAACCTGGGCCTACCTCAAAGTGGTCAGGCAAAGGTTCCAGGAAATAAGAAGGGAGATTTCAAGTCCTAGCAGTCTCCCCCTTGGGGGCGCTGGGGAAATGAAAATCCCCCAAAAAATAAAAATTGAAAAATGGGAAAGATAGAATTCCCGTACATATCATAACTTTAGTGAAAAGAGAAAGAAAGGGTATGGAAAATCCCTTATTAGTTATGTCACAAAGCATGTTCCCCCACATATTAGAACTGAAAAAAATGGGAAAGAAAATGTCCCCACCATCTTTGACCACAATGTGCAAAGACAATACTTGATTTTATTTTTCTAGCTTTAAGATAATTTTAAACGAAAAAACCTCAGAGTCTCCCTTAGATGTAAGTTTATTAGAATAAGTGTCACTGATAAATTGTATAATTTACAAAAATCATAATAAGTTGTTTTCTTCTTACATATTATCATTGCTTTGAATCATGATATATTCTTTGTGTTCATTGAGTTCGCAGAAGAATCCAATCCTCATTTAGTTCTTAGGTTGAGGGGTGATATTCAGATATTTGTGAAGAAAGATCATAGACGAATGTGTTTTATATTTTGTTCAGTGAGTTCTCCTATCAGTTTGTCCTTGAATAGTAATTACATATTGTAACTGTGAATGTTATTAACTTCTCACACCATGACAAATGTTTTGTTTTAAAAGTGCTTGCATACACCATATCCAAATGTATTGTGTACTGTTTGATTAATGAAATAGCTTAACTAGCTTTGTTCTTAGGTAATTTTGCCAATGCTTACTAGCTATATATTGCAATTGAAAATACTTAAGATTAATTTTTCTTTGTAAGCTTTTTGCATAGTAAGTCTGATTATGCTGTAATCTGTTTAGATAACTGTATGAGATTGTAATAGTTTCATAAGTCAGTTTCTTAGATAGTTCTGTCCCGATTTTGTAAAATAATGATAGTTAGAAAATTATAAGGCTCTCATGAAAGTAGTTATGCTTAGTCAGAAATTCTATTCTATCTACCTTGGCTGTTTCACCCTTAATTGGGGGGTAGCCGACATAAAAAAAAGAAAACAATAAGGGGATTACTTTGCTTTATGGGCAATGACGAGGGAGCTAGCGACTGTTCAGATGGCACTGCTGGAGTGCCACAACCCTTCCTCCCGGCTCCTCCACAATCTGTGTCGCTTCACAACTGCCAACTCCCCTACTGCCCCTACCACAGGGCTACCTCTATAAGATGCAGCCTCGTGGTAACAGCAGATGCCCATCAGAGCTGCATCACAATCGCTCACCACTCATTCCTATTCCTAGCACGCTCACTTGCTTCCCTTACATCCATCCTCCTATCATGCAGGGCTCTCCTTACTCCATCCATTCTCCCAAACCTAGGCCTCCCACTAGCATTTCTCCCATCAACTCTCGCATTCATCGCCTTTGTCAGCAGTCTTTCATCATCCATCCTTTCCACATGGACAAACCATCTCAGAACATTCATATCTACTCTGCCTGCAATTTCTCTCCTCACACTCATTCTTGCTCTCACCACTTCATTCCTAACCCTATCCAACCGAGATACACCAATCATACTCCTCAGGCATTTCATCTCAAGCACATTTAGTTTCCGTCTCTCACTTACTTTCATACCCCATAACTCTGATCCTTACATCACAGTTGGCACAACCACTTCCTCATACAAAACTTTCTCAACATTCATTTCCAACCCTCTATTCTTCATCACTCCTTTCAATGCACCCAACACTTTACATCCTTCATTAACTCTGTGACACACATCTGCTTCCACTCCATTTGCAGCTATAACCGAGCCTAAATACTTAAACTGATCAACTTCTTCAAGTGTCTCTACATTCAACATAACATTCAATTCAGCACCACCCTCATTTCTTGTCACCTTACTCTTTCCCACATTCACTCGCAACTTCCTTCTCTCACAGACCACTCCAAATTCTGACACTAACTGACACAGCTTCTCCTCTGAATCTGCCACCACCACAGTATCATCTGCAAACAGCAACTGATTCAGTTCCCACTCATTATCATCCCCATCTACCATTCTCAAACCTCGACCACGCACTCGTTCATTCACCTCTCTTACGACTCCATCAATATACAAATTGAACAGCCATGGTGACATCACACATCCCTGTCTCAGTCCCACACTCACTGGAAACCACTCACTCACTTCATTCCCTACCCTAACACAAGCTCTAATGCCCTCATACAAACTCTTCATTGCATGCACCAATTTTCCATTAATTCCATATAATCTCAAAACATTCCACATTGTTTCTCTATCAACTCTATCATACGCTTCCTCCAGATCCAAAAATGTAAAATACACATCCTTACCCTTTGTTAAATATTTTTCACATAACTGCCTAACTATAAAAATCTGATCTATACAGCCTCTACCTCTCCTAAAACCAGTCTGCACTTCCACAATCACATTTTCTGTCTTATCCCTAATTCTATTAACCAGTATCCTACCATACACTTTTCCTACCACACTCAACAAACTTATACCCCTAAAATTACTGCATTCATACACATCACCATTACCTTTGTATAGGGGCACTATACAAGCAATTACCCTTCCAAAGGCACCATTGACAACATAAAGCATATATTAAACACTCTCACTAACCATTCCAATGCAGTCACACCCCCTTCTTTCAACATCTCCGCTCTCACACCATCCATTCCAGGTGCTTTACCTGCTTTGGTTCATACAATGCCCTTTTCACCTCCTCTCCTGTAAACTCTCTCTCATTTTCATCTCCCATTACTGGTACTTGAACACCCTCAACTGCCACTATAGCTGCCTCTCTATCTTCCTCAACATTAAGCAAGCACTCAAAATATTCTGCCCATCTTTTCCCTGCATCATTCTCTCTTAACATCTGTCCATTCACATCTTTCACTGTCTCTTCCATCCTCGATCCACCCTTCCTTACTCTCTTCACTTCTTTCCAAAACTTCTTTTTAGTCTCCTCATATGACCTAAAATCCTGTCCCCACCAAACATTTGCCAACCTCTTCTCTTCCTCTACTTTCCGCTTGGTTTCCACATTTTTCTCCCTATATCTCTATTACTTCTCCCTACTGTTACACTGCAGCAATTCCTCAAAAGCCCTCTTTTTCTCTTCCACCTTCATTTTCACCCCTTCATTCCACCACTCGCTGCCCCTCCTCATGCCACCTCCAACAAACCCATTTCCACACACATCACTTGCATTTCCCACAAAACATTCTTTCATCAACCTCCATTCCTCCTCTAACTCCCCAACTTCTCTTGTTTTTTTTATCCTGTCATATGCCACTTTCAACCTGTCCTGATATTCCTGTCTCTTCACTGGCTTTTTCATCTCTTTCTCCTTCACCATTTCCCTTCCACATTTCCCCACCAACACATAATCCATCAATGCTCTTTCTTTCACTCTTCCATTTGCCACTCTCATCCATGTATACTTATTTATTAATTTCTTCTTGAAAAAACTATTACCTATCACCAACTCATGCTCCACACACATATCTAACAGTCTCTCGCCACTCTCATTCCCACCTATTACCCCATACTTTCCTACAAAACCTTCTACCTCTCCATCACCCACTCCGACATTCAAGTCACCCAACACAACTACATAGTTCCTTCTACTCAGACCATCCACACACCTAGTTAACTCATTTCAGAATTCATCCCACTCTTCCTCACTTCTCTCACATCCTGGCCCATACACACAAACAATAGCCCAACATTCCCTACCTATCCTAGCCCTCACCCACATCAGCCTAGATGACACTTCTTTCCATTCCACTACCTTATTTACCATCCATTCACTCAGCAATAATGCCATACCTTCTCTCGCTCTCCCCCTTTCAATCCCAGACACCCTACCTATCACATCACCAAATGCCACTTCTCCTTTTCCTTTCATCTTAGTCTCTCACAATGGCAATACATCCATCCTCCTCCTACCAAACATATATCCAATCTCACATCTTTTGCTCTCTAACGTACTACAACCACGCACATTTAGACACCCCAAAACTAGAGTTTGGGGAGAAGTTATTCTCCCCTCTACTCCCCTTCTTCTTTGACGTCTCGCAGGAGGTTAATACAAGGGGGGGATTCCTAGTCCCCCCGCCCCGTCCACTTTTAGTCACCTCTTACGACACTCAGGGAATAAGTTGGGGCTATTCTTTGATGCTGTGCCCGCCACCATAGGGCAGAAATTAGGTAGTGTAGTAAAGCATATTATAGATGCCTATAGCCTCACAAGGAATTTCATAGATGCCTATAAGTGCCTTGTGACAGTGACGCACTTGATACCCACCGACCGCCACGACTAGCAACAGAGCCCAGTCAGTTAGAGTTCAGACCTTGCCAGGAGTAGAAGTCACGTCCACAGCTTAGCAGTCTCCCCCTTGGGGGTGGGAATCGGGAATCTATCGTGACAGGAACAGTAGGAATGGGAGTTCTGAGGAATTAATTGTTAATCTAGAAATAAACACATATAAAGAAGATGATTATCTGTTATCACCAACCACGCTACCAAGATAAAATATATTAGAAATTCAGGTGAGAAGTACAGAGAGTGAGAATTACACCACGACAATTGGTGACACTTGGTGGGATTATAACCCAACGATATATATATATATATATATATATATATATATATATATATATATATATATATATATATATATATATATATATATATATATATATATATATATATATATATATATATATATATATATATATATATATATATATATATATATATATATATATATATATATATATATATAAAATATATGTATATATATATATATATATATATATATATATATATATATATATATATATATATATATATATATATATATATATATATATATATATATATATATATATATATATATATATAAATATATATATATATATAAATATATATATATATATATATATATATATATATATATATATATATATATATATATATATATATATATATATATAGATATAGATAGATAGATAGATAGATATATTGTTGTTGTTTTATATTTGTTTTAGAAATATATAAAATTATTTATTTATAAATGAAATTAAGACAAAATTAGAATCTGTGTTTTCTTTGTCATATATTGGGCCACCCAGTAATTTTTTTTCATGAGTGACACAGGGACAGGCAAGAAAACTGCCCTCATCAGGCCCGGGCTCCAAATAAACATTAAGATGAAGAAAAGTAGAAAGTTAAGGACAAGGCAGATATAAGGGAATGATACGCAGTAGGAAAACGACCAATTGAAAGAATAGTTGAAGTATTGAGGACCTAGACATATGGCAGGATTAGGCCCTGAGATCACGATAGATCTGAGATCACGACATATCAAGATAGATCTGAGATCATGATAGATCTGTTTCTTTTAAGAATTAGGTTTTAAGAATTAGGAAAGACAGAAGGGGGAAGAAAGTTCCAGTGTTTGAAGGTGGCTGGGAAGAGCAGTCTTTGCACATATCAGTCTGCAAGCAACAAATCTCCACGCAGTACCTGTGAGACGAGGCCACTTGGCAAATGTTACGTCGCCCTGGCAGAGCAGGAGGGATGCAACTTTCCAATTCATCAGAGCAGTGATAGAAGTAAAAGCAACAGAAAAGAGAAAGGGATGATACCTTTTGGCAGAGGGAAAGAAAATTCAGATTAGAAGTAAGAGAAGGGTCATTGATGTGTCTGATTGCCTTAGATTCAACCCTATAAAGGAGATAGTATAAGAAGCACCTGTGATGTGTGGACAAAACTCTAAGCATGGATGGATAAAACCTTTATAAATTTTAAGTAACTGAAAAGAAGAAAAGTATGACGAATACGAAGTAGGCCCCCCCAAAAAATTTTTTTGATGCAAGTTGAGAAATTTGAATTATGTGTTGCCTCCAAGACAAGTTAGAGGCTATCTGGATTCCTAATATGTTAATAGAATTAAGAGGGTATATTTCGGTAGTTTCAAAGACAATAGGGCTATCAGGAGGAGAAGATACAGGGGTAGCTAGAAGCTGGTTTTAGAGGCATTAGATTTGAATAAATATTGGGTGCTTCACTCAGATACTCTCTGTAAGTTTTAGTTGACCGTTGAAAAAACAGTGATATAAGACAGATTATGAGTAACAGATGAAGGTTGAGAAGAGAAGGCAGAGGAAAAATAAAGGGTAGAATTGTTGACAAAGGCGTGAAGAAAAGAGGAGGATAGGGACTAAAGAATATCGTTGATGAAGAGAAGGTACAGAGTAGGTGAAAGAACAGACCCCTGTGGAATACCACTAGTAACTGGGAAAGAACAAGATGTTGCGCCGTCGACAACAACAGATATGGAATGGTCGGAAAGAAACTTAGAAATCATAGAGCAGAGAGAAAAGTAAAGCTATAAGCTGGAAGTTTTGCCAACAGAGCTTTGTGCCACACTCTGTCAAAAGCCTTAGAGATATCATGGGCGACAACAAAGCATTCCCCATAGTTCCTCAGAGAAGATGACCTTACATGAGTAAGATAAAACAAGAGGTCACCAATGACTCCTGCCTTGTGGAAGCTGTACTGGTGATTGGAAATAAGTGAGTTAGATTCAAGATGTTTCAAGAAATGAGAATTGAGCAAAGTTTCTAATATTTTTGCGATAGAAGATGTTAAAGCAATAGATTGGTAGTTAGGAGTAGAATGGCCACTCTTCTTAGGAACAGGCTGACCTAGAGCATGCTTACAAAATGAAGAATAGATGTTGGTTGAGAAAATGAGGCCAAATAAAAAAAGGCACAATACTGGAGTCAGTTCATCTGAAAGTTCCTTAAGAAACCTTGCAGGGATACCATTGGGTCTGGATGCTTTGTTTGTCTTTAGAGAGCAAAGAACCTAATGGACTTTACGTGAAGAAATACATAAGGGAGGGCATAGGATTAGAAAAGGGTAAAGTATGAGGAACAGGTGCACTGGAATTGCTTGTGGAAGAGTTGCCAGAAAAATGAGAGCCAAAGACAGAGGCTTTGTCCATGGGAGAGCTAGCTACAGAACCACCAGGATGAATGAGAGGTGGGAAAGCCTGAGTTACAGAAGTTTTTGGAGTGGTTTTTGGCTAAGGACCAGAAACATTTATCAGTGGGAGAGGTCATCAAATTTTCTTTTTAAAAGGAAGCTTTAGACTAGTGCTTCTTAAGCTGGGTGATAGCTCCCCCTGGGTGGGTTCTGGGCTTGATGGAAGGGGCAGTAAGTTCTTGGGGGCACTGAGGGGGGCAGTGAGCTAGCATAATAAACTTAATTTTTTACTTCAATATAATTTCCATTATACATGACAGGGTTGTTATATTTACTTAAATTAAACAAAACTAAACATTGAAGACAATACATGTTGAATAACATAATTTGTAAATCTTATATTTTGCCGTTTTTAGTAAAATTATTTTATCATCCACATTAAGAAAATGTCTTCTCATTTCCTGCCTTTCCCAAATGAAGAGGGGCATTGGTCTATGCAACTAGTTGAAAGTGGGAACTACACAAAGTTAGGAACCCCTATTTTAGACCTTCGAATCTAGGCAGTGCAGAGATTCCTAGCTGTAATTAAAGCAGAGTGAGTTGAATCTGAAGAAGAGGCTTGGTACGACCTGTATGCCTGATGACTGGTCTAAACATCCATGAAGCAAGTATGGTCAAACCAAGGATTTGGGGGAGAAAAAGCTTTCATAGAGGAGGGGATGAACACCTCCATTCCCAAGGTTTTGATCTTGGCAACTTTTAAGGCTACATGATCAATGCTGCAGGTCAAGAGCAGAAGTCATCCCATGGGAAGTCAGAGAGAAACTTGTTCAAAGAATCACATTGGGTTCACTCAAAGTGCCAAAGAGGCACTGAAAAGGAGGAGTTTGTGGAGGGAAAGTGAAAATGGAAGAGACTAAGATCATAGAATGGTCACATTCACGAAGAGGGAAAAGTACAAAATATGAATAGTTTGAAGGATTAGATATAAAGAATAGGTCAAGAGTGTTAGCTGCATTGTTGTGGTGATCGAGAACACAAGTAGTATGTCTTATAATATGCTCCAGAACATGAGTAACAGAGAAAGCAAGTGCCTCCTTTCTCCCACATCAGTGTGAAAAGAATGAAGCCTCTCACTGTGGTGCACATTAAGTTTCCAAAATAGAGAACTTCAGAATGTGGGTGAGAAGATTGCAAGAACTCATGGCAAGAGGATAGATATTCGGAGAAGAATGCAAAGTCAGTGGAGTTAGGAAAGCAGTAACAGAAGCAAAGAAATATGGTGGTAGTGGAGAAATAGATCTTCTGCCAGAGAATATCGGAGTCAAAGATGAAAGGTAGTTGAAATGGAAATGAGCATACAGATTATAGTGAGATAGGAACTGTGTCAGGGGATGCATTTATTCAACAATACATGTTGAATAACATAATTTGTAAATCTTATATTTTGCAGCTTTTAGTAAAATTATTTTATGATCCACATTAAGAAAATGTATTCACATTTCCTGCCTTTCCCAAATAAAGAGGGGCACTGGGCTATACAACTAGTTGAAAGTGGGAACTACACAAACAAAGTTAAGAACTCCTGTTTTAGACCTTCGAATCTGAGCAGTGCAGAGATTCCTAGCTGTAATTAAAGCAGAGCGAGTTAAATGTGAAGGGGCTTGGTACGACCTGTATGCCCGATGACTGGCTTAAACAGCCATGAAGCATGTATGGTTAAACCAAGGATTTGGGGGAGTAAAAGCTTTCATAGAGGAGGAGATGAATACCCCCATTCCCGAGGTTTTGATCTTGGCAACTTTTTAGGTTACCTGATCAATGCTGCAGGTCAAGAGCAGAAGTCATCCCATGGGAAGTCAGAGAGAAACTTGTTCAAAGAATCACATTGGGTTCACTCAAAGTGCCAAAGAGGCACTGAAAAGGAGGAGTTTGTGGAGGGAAAGTGAAAATGGAAGAGACTGAGATCATAGAATGGTCACATTTACGAAGAGGGAAAAGTACAAAATATGAATAGTTTGAAGGATTAGATATAAAGAATAGGTCAAGGGTGTTAGCTGCATTGTTGTGGTGATCGAGAACACAAGTAGTATGTCTTATAATATGCTCCAGAACATGAGTAACAGAGAAAGCAAGTGCCTCCTTTCTCCCACATCAGTGTGAAAAGAATGAAGCCTCTCACTGTGGTGCACATTAAGTTTCCAAAATAGATAACTTCAGAATGTGGGTGAGAAGATTGCAAGAACTCATGGCAAGAGGATAGATATTTGGAGAAGAATGCAAAGTCAGTGGAGTTAGGAAAGCAGTAACAGAAGCAAAGAAATATGGTGGTAGTGGAGAAATAGATCTTCTGCCAGAGAATATCGGAGTCAAAGATGAAAGGTAGTTGAAATGGAAATGAGCATACAGATTATAGTGAGATAGGAACTGTGTCAGGGGATGCATTTATTCAACAATACATGTTGAATAACATAATTTGTAAATCTTATATTTTGCAGCTTTTAGTAAAATTATTTTATGATCCACATTAAGAAAATGTATTCACATTTCCTGCCTTTCCCAAATAAAGAGGGGCACTGGGCTATACAACTAGTTGAAAGTGGGAACTACACAAACAAAGTTAAGAACTCCTGTTTTAGACCTTCGAATCTGAGCAGTGCAGAGATTCCTAGCTGTAATTAAAGCAGAGCGAGTTAAATGTGAAGGGGCTTGGTACGACCTGTATGCCCGATGACTGGCTTAAACAGCCATGAAGCATGTATGGTTAAACCAAGGATTTGGGGGAGTAAAAGCTTTCATAGAGGAGGAGATGAATACCCCCATTCCCGAGGTTTTGATCTTGGCAACTTTTTAGGTTACCTGATCAATGCTGCAGGTCAAGAGCAGAAGTCATCCCATGGGAAGTCAGAGAGAAACTTGTTCAAAGAATCACATTTGGTTCACTCAAAGTGCCAAAGAGGCACTGAAAAGGAGAAATTTGTGGTGGGAAAGTGAAAATGGAGGAGACTGAGATCATAGAATGGTCACATTTACCAAGAGGGAAAAGTACAGAATATGAATAGTTTGAAGGATCAGATAAAAAGAATAGGTCAAGAATGTTAGCTGCATTGTTGTGGTGATCGAGAACTCAAGTAGTATGTCTGATAATATGCTCCAGATCATAAGTAACAGATAAGGAAGTGCCTCCTTCCTCCCACATGAGTGTGAGAAGAATGAAGCCTCTCATGTGGTGCACATTAAGTTTCCAAAATAGAGAACTTCAGCATGTGGGTGAGAAGATTGCAAGGACTCATGGCAAGAGGATAGATATTCAGAGAACGACACAAAGTCAGTGGATTTAGGAGAGCAGTAACAGAAGCAAAGATATATGGTGGTAGTGGAGAAATAGATCTTCCACCAGAGAATATCGGAGTCAAAGATAAAAGGGAGTTGAAACGGAAATGAGCATACAGGTTATAGTGAGATAGGAACTGGGTCAGGGGATGCATGGCTAGACAGCTGGGTTTCAGAAAGAAGGAGGAGGTTTGGAAGGGATATATCCAAGTACCGTTCCACAAACGAAATATTGAAGTGCTGACTACAAGTGTTAGAAAAGTGAAGAATGTAAGAAGCAGATCTATCAGTAGGTGCAAGGTTAAAGGCAGAACCATTGCAACTCAATTGTTGAATCAAGAAAATCCCTGCAAATTCGTAGCACCCCTTTATACTGGGCATTTGGAACCATAAGCAATGAAACTTCCATAATTTTAGTAATATATGAGAAAAAAAGAGAGCAAAGAGAAACAAATGTGCAGCGTTGTGACTTGTCAAATACAATGGGTTGGTAAGCTATGTGTAACAAATATGCCAGGATATTCGGCGTAGGTGTAGGCATAGGGAAAGGAAGACTTAACCTGGAGCTGTCGTGACTAGTCCTAGCTAAATATAAGATATGTGTTGTTTTATTTGTCATAAAAATACATAAAGAATAGTGTGTTTATTATTGAAATATACAGAAAATTAAATTCTCCGTTTTCTTTTGGAAGATAATGGGCCGACCACTCATTGTTTACACCCTGAAGTCCCTGGCTGTCGTACCTTGGATATCGAAAATTGTCGTTCCTTCAGACGAAGTACCAAAGATGCGAGAAGTTGTACACAAAGCGGGTCTTAAGAAAATCGTTGTTATAAAGGTGAGGAATTATCTTTACTTTTTTTTTTTATAATCTTTAAGGTTCTCACTTAAAGAGGAAGGAAGGATTGCCAGACTTCTCCCTTTTCTTTTTTATTTGGTTCTAATAATACGTAAGGAAAATAGTCATTGATTATATTCGCATTCACATCTTTGGATACTACTACTACTACTGCTACTACTACCACTACTATTACTTAATAATAATAATAATAATAATAATAATAATAATAATAATAATAATAATAATAATAATAATAAAATTAATAATAATAATAATAATAATAATGATAATAATAATAATAATAATAATAATAATAATAATAATAATAATAATAATAATGATAATGATAATAATAATAATAATAATAATAATAATAATAATAATAATAATAATAATAATAATAATAATAATAATTACAGGGCGACGAAACTAGACACAGATCAATAAAGAGAGGAATAGAAGCATTAGCTTCTGAGGCCCCAGATGTCGTTATTATCCACGATGGAGCACGTCCTCTCGTCCCTCAAGACATACTGACGAAGGTAATTCAGCCAGTCAGACATTCAATCAGCCATTCATTCTTTCAGCCATACAGTCAACCAGTCAGATGACGAATAAGGCTGTGAGAGAATCATTGCAACATATACCGACGAAAGTAAATCAGCCATGCACACATACTGTTAATTAGTCAGTCATTCAAACAAACAGTCAGCCAGCCAGACAACAAGTTAGACTATTAGGGACTCATTGCTAGACATACAGACTAAGGTAATTCAACCAATCAGGCTTACAACCAGCCAATCATTCAGGTATTCAGTCATGCAGACATATTCAATGAGTCACTTGACGAGTAAGGCTAATAGGACCTCAATACGAGACTTATTGTCGTAGGTAATTCAGACATTCACATATACAGCAAGCCAGTCATTCAGTCACGCGGACATACTAAGACCCATTCAGATGACGAGGGAGACTGCCAGGGACTCATTACAAAACCAACCGATAAGGGTCAATTCAGCATTCAGTCATACAGCCAGTCAGTCAGACGACCACTAAGACCGTCAAACACTCAGGACAAAACACAACAAGAGCTAATCCCATTGGATGAAGAATATCACTGTATATTTATATATTGCATATCATAACACTGAAGCTAGAAACATATGCATTGACAACATTTTCTTCCATTGCAATAGGTTGTCAAGGCTGCTTATGCCTACAGAGCAGCGGGTGCTGTTCGGAATCTGGTTTCGACCGTTTTGAAACCAACTCCTGAAATGCTTCTAATGGAAACGCTGAAGCGAAGTCTACTTGTAAACTCAGAGATGCCACAAGCGTTTACATATGAAATTATATCTGAAGCTTACAAAAAGTACGTAATTAGCCAATGAACTAATTGTTCTTGTTTGTACGTAATTAGCCAATGAACTACTACTACCTTCTTCTTCTTCTTCTTCTTCTTCTTCTTCTTCTTCTTCTTCTTCTTCTTCTTCTTATTATTAT
>JAXCGZ010007695.1:27500-127822 GCA_037179515.1 Halocaridina rubra
TTTCTATCATTTTCTTGTATAATTTTATCATTCTTAAACATATCCTCCTGTTTCTAAGAATATCTAATACCCATTATATTGAAATATAAAAAATTAGGATTAAATGAACACTATGCATACCACTGTACTTGAAAAGACTCCGTTTTCTTATACTGGATCATGGTCTCTTATCTCTGCAATGTGAGGGGTTGGAGTATTGTCTACTCTAAATACCAATTGGAACTCTTCGTTTCTTTGCAGATCTCTTCATGTCTCATTAATGCTTCCATTTGCCCTCTTTAGTTTTAAAATTTGTTCTTTGGCCATTAATATCTCTCTGACAAAGCTGTGAAAAAGTTTCGCATTTTCTTTAGCCTTCATGAAAATAATGCTCTTATAATCCCTCTCTGCCTTTCTTTTTATACTTAGGTATCACTTATTGCTAAATTTTCTTTATTGCGACACCAGGACGGAAAAAAAAAATACCACCCTCATCGGGCCTAGGCACGAAGAAAACAACGAGAGAGACAGAGATGGGAAGTGTATTGTGACATGTCAGATGTGAAGGGATAATAAGACATGTGTAACGAATATCCAAGAATATTCAGTGTTGTAAGTCTGCCAGGCATTTATACTCTTTCCCCCAGCATTCTTCTCATATTCCATATAAAGATTCCGTACATCTCTTGTACAGATTTGTTGTTAAATGAAGTCTACCAGGCACTGCCAGCAAAATTATTATTAATTTTTGTAATCTCCTTTCGGATAGTTCTTCCTCAAGTTATCAGTTCCCTCACAATCAGGTAGAACATCTACGATGATATACTCCATCAACAAAACACAGTTGTCACTCTTTCCAATTGATCGTTCATACTCATTTTTGTCAATATCCAAGACTTCATCTGTGATTATTGGATCGAGCAGTGATAGTTTATTTCCACCCCTGGCCCTTGTATGTTCCAGCTTATGTTGGTGCAGGATATTTCCTTGTACACAGTCTAGGACTCTTGCCCCAAAAGAATCCTACTTACCGTGTGGGTCAAGAATATGTCAGTCTCTCTCTATGATTAAAATTCCCCATAATCAATATCCTAATCTTTCTCTCCTGAGCAGTGATTACAACGGAGTTTATAACTTTAAGAGTACCCCTATAACATTTTCATTAACCTCGAGTCTTCCGATTTCTTGGTGGATTATCGACAACAGCCATAATAATGCTCTCTGAACCCGTGTTTATATGTACAACAACAAAAATTTTGAATTAATTTTCTACACAAAGTTTAATTCTCCAAACTTAAATAATTTACCAATAAGCAATGCTATCCCTTCACCAATCCTAACATGTCTTTCAACCCTCATTATTTTGAAACCCTTGGGGAAAGCTGTGACTGTTTATTGCCTCACTTAACTTCGTCTCTGTGACTGTTATATTCGCCTTACTGTGTGTGTATGCGTATTTCTGCATAATTGTGGTGCTCATGGGAAAGAGTCCCATGCTCGTAATTCCATGATCGGTTCAGTTTTTATACCCAATAACATTTATATTTGCCCTTAAAACTATGAAAAGTTAGCATTAAATTCTTTCTCACTTAAAAAATTCCAATCATAACAAACAAGGGCCAGGGGTGGAAATGAGCCATCACTGCTCGATCTAATTATCACAGACGAAGGCTTGGATATTGGCAAAAATGAGTATGAACCATCACTTGGAAGAAGTGACCTCTGTGTGCTGTTGATGGAGTATATTATCGAAAATATTCTGCCCGATTGTAAGGGAACTGATAACCTGAGGAAGAATTATCCGAAAGGAGATTGCAATAAAATTAATAATAATTTTGCTGGCATTAATGTACAATGATTGTACAAGAGATGTACGAAATCTTTTATATGGAATATGAGAAGATTGCTGTTCCATACCATTCTCCAAAAAAGGAATTATTAATGCCAGAGAGAAATTGTTCAATAACTTCCAAACATCCTGCAAAAAAAATTTCTAACAGTTTCAAACTATTACCTCTAGTTCTAAAGCCATCCATATCAAAATATTGCTCCCTTTCCGCTCTGTCAATACCATGAAGGAACTTAAAAACCGTCACTATATCCTCCCGTCTTTCTTCTAGCTTCAAGTGATATTAAGTCTCAGTCCCTCAGCCTTTCCTCATAATCGAGATTGCGTATCTCTGTCATCAGCTTCTTAGCATGTCTTTAAACTTTTTTAGTTTATTTAAATGCTTATTCAGGTGCGTGTTGATATGTCAACATGAACTTTCCATTGTTATACAAATTCATTAAGGTCGTTTCCATCTAAAGTATATTCACGTTATCCTGTCCCTTGTATATGCTACATTTTTATGAGGAGTATTATGATTTGTACATACAGTACTATATATATATATATATATATATATATATATATATATATATATATATATATATATATATATATATATATATATATATATATATATATATATATATATATATATATATATATATATATATATATATATATATATATATATATATATATATATATATATATATATATATATATATATATATATATATATATATATTATTTTCAAACTTAACACCCTGTCCGACTAAAGCCAATATGATGGTTACAACTCAAAATATCAAGGTAGATAGAAGTGCCAGTCTAATCGTGGCGCAGTGGTAGCTTCGGGAGGCGGGTAATATACTGGCCGCAGGTTTGATCCTGGCCCGAAGTTGGATTAGCTTTCACTCATTTCCAATTAAACTGGGCATTTTATTGGGGGATTCAGTGATTTCCAATAGGTCTACCTGATTATTGAGGCACTGCCTGGCGATCACTGGGTCAATGTGACAGGACAGGAGAGGGGGTTTGGTCTCTGTATATACTTGGGCTCTATGCTATTACTTCCTCTTGCCTTTACCTGTCATTAGAGACCTTTAACTTTTATTTACATAGCCTTTATGTTTGGCTCCTACAACGAGCAGTGAATAAGAATGGAAAAAAAAAAAATTACACATTATTAATGCAGTGAATCAAGTCCATATCACATGGTCACTGATTTCTTGTAACATCGTTATTTAAACTGCACTTTTATGAATTTTACAATACATTTTACCTAAACAAATACATATTTTACTTTTTTACATGCTACTAAAGAATATAATTGTAGAAAGTAACATCTTATATTTGATGTCGTTTATAAGTACACGTGATACCAATGATTCTTATCTAAACACATTTTAAACATAATGCATTAATAAGAGAACAGCAGCTTTGAAAAAGCTATGACATGGGCCAGAATATGATGACCTTCATTCTTGATAAGTTATTTAAATATGAAAATTGATGAATTAACTTAAATGGGAATTTATTTTAACCTCTCACTGATCTTTAGATAATGATGTTGTACAATTTTTAACTTGAGCAAGTGTCTTTACCAAGCAAAAGGCTAAGCCTGGCAGTAAAAGATTTGTAAGTTCATTTGGGAATTACTGAAAATATTTAATGCAGCGATGTATGTCAAAATTAGTACCCATTCCAGAGGGAGCAAACACAGATTTGAGATTTACTAAAAATAATATGGGAAAGGTGTTTATATTCTCAGAACAGCATCTCTAGCACCGTATAATGTCACAATTAGTCCCTATCTATATCGGGGTGGACACAGATTGGGAATCAATAGAAATAATAGGGAACAGATACATTTATATTCTTAAAACTGTAATTCTTGCACAGATAATTTTGGGTATGTCTTCTCTACTCTAATAAGTATGGGTATTAGATAAGCCTTTACCGTAGACCTCTCCTTGGGTACTAAATATGAATAGCTCAGCAGCTGGATAAAAGCTCAGTCTTGTGGTCAAAACCATTAGAACATCTTTCGGCAAAACTCACTGTATAGGTTATGCCATATCCCATCACAAAGCTACAAGTAGAAAGGCAAATACTATGTCGCAGGGTTCTCCATATTTGATGGCTACAGTAGGTACTTAATGTAAATGTTTTTCTTACCAGAAAAGGATTATAAATTCAGAGATGCATGTTCTACAATGGAGATTGGTACATATTGGCGCAGTCGGTTTGGTGCTAGCTGTTTGGCCACTAAACCTAGTTTTATGACAACCCACTTGGCTGCTGCTAAGATTTTTTATATTTTGCAACCTGATGTAACCATCTTTACAAAACGGATGGCGCCAAAACAGCATTGCTATTCGCCCCAATCTTTCTACGCTGGGGCTATTTATCGGTTTGGTTTAAACCATCAGGGGTCTAATTGCCACACCAAAATGGCATAACCATTAGCCCTGTTCTATCTGTGCTGGGTCTATTTATCTGCTTGCTTTCAGCTTTAGGGGTGTCTTTCACATTCTACCTGTCCTTCTTTAGAGAGAATGAAAAAATTATTGAAGCATTTTCTTTTTGTGTCTGCCATAGAAGCTGAGCGGTCTTGAAACAGTATTATAGAAACAATGTGCTTTTCCTCCCACGTTGCTTGGGAGTTACCGTTATCATTTTGTGTGTTACTATTAATCCCTATTTGACTGGGAGTGGACAGACAGCTTGGAGTTGGGGAAATAAGCCTGGATGCCCTTCCTAACATCCCAGAGTGGGATCAAACATGGTTTTGTCACTTCCCGAGTCGAGTGCTCTTACCACTGCTCTATCATGGATATGGCAGTATCATTACAATGGCTCTCACTAAGTTGACTCACAAACGTGCGACTATAAAACTCTAGAACAGAGCTATTCTTTTTCCAAAGAGCTAAGGGGATGCATGCAGTGACAGAGAGACTACTCAACACAACCAGTTTGCAATCAGCTATAGAAAAACTCATTTTAATCACAGTACCATATAAAAATAATCAACTGTAATTTATATCACATAGTGTGTACATTGCTTTATATGAAATACTGCTTAAATTCTGTTAGAGTGATTCCAGAATTCACTTTTTCACTGTAAAAGCATTTATCTTAAAATGCTCCAAAAAGTGAGGAAGGTCGTTAAGTGGTAGTTGGTAGAAATGAGTCTCTAAATCCCTTTCCTAACAGGTTTTGGCCACAGAAATACTTTAACAGGTTGGACAATTTGTATTGTGGCAGAATCATCAGCTTTAGCTGTTGAATGTCGTCTGGCAGATAAGACTTCTTGGTCACTGAGATCCAAAACGAGTGATATGCCAACCTGCATGGCCTCTGACCACGACATCTGAGCAGAGAGGAGGACAGTGGTCAAGAGGCGATAGACTCCAGGAGGTTCTACCGACCGTAAATGACCTTTCTGTGGAATGATTAAGTGAGTTGACTGATCGGGGTAAGCCACTTTGATACGCAGAGTGGAGGGATCGGGTATGTGCCATATCTCCGCATCAAATGGGATGCCAACTACGAGCCCGGCCGTTATTTTGTGAATGGTTTCACTGTCTCCCTGAGGTTCACATATTTCAGCAGAGCACATACGAATCTGTTCTGGATTAGAGATGGGAGAAAGAGCAGGTACAGGACTTGATAACAACAAAGGTTGAAGAATACGAGCTACCGCTCCTGGTCGTGGTTCTTCCAAATGGCTTAGCTCCTCAAAAACAGCTTCTAAAAATGAATCTGCTTTCAACTTCTCCTCGGTGAGAAATCTATACATGGCTTCCGTGTGTTCTAAGAAATTATCACAGAGCCCCAAAGCAGAGCCAGTAGAGCCATGAACGACATAGACTAACTGAAGAGCCAGCGTTCTTAATCGCAGATTCCTTATACTGGCCTCTTCATTGGAGCTTAAATTAGTGAATGCGTGTCTAAGACGGAAGGTGTTCCGCAGTAACTGATCCACGTGACTCTTCAAAGCTCCGCTTTGTTGCTGCGAAAGCGTGGAAGGAGTCAGCCAATTTCTAGTGGACATAATCTTGTTAAACAACAACATGCACTGAGTGTACAAAGCAGCAAACTGAGCCCCAGCAGAGAGAGAGGGATCAATATCTCCCAGCTTCATCATATCACAATATGCCGTTTCATAAATGGCCAGTCGTAACTGCATGGATTTCTGCTCTGACAAGGCAACTCTCTCTAAGGAAGCTCTTAAGAATCGAAGTGTGTTGGTTTTTACAGGTTCAGTTGCAGGTTTTCCTTCCCCTGCAAGCTGGAATACAGTAAAGTACTAATTAACTTCATGTTATAATGGTACAAAATTCTGGAGCAAGATGTGTACTTGCCTCTCTCAAATTCTTAAGCTTAGGAAAATATGGTTTATCTGAAAGCAATTTAATTTCTTCGATATATCCAAGTAAGCTACACGAAGAGCAGGGGTTGCTATATGAAGGAAAATACTATCAGAGAGCAATTTACTAAATTTATCCAACTTGTAATATTTTATCTAAACTTACATACTCTATGATGACAAAATGGAGTACTTAAAGTGGGTCACCTATGTAAGTGATTATTTACAGATGACAAGGAGGTGAAAGACTGTATTACTGTAAAAGATATAAAGCAAAATCAAAGAGATGCAGAAGCCTGAGCTCCTTATTACAAAGTCCAAGAACTAATAATACATCCCAAATAAGTGTAAAGATGGGAAGATTATTTCAACTCTTTTGCCTATATTCTTCAGTCTGTCAGCTATGTGTCCAGGATGTCTTATATAGTTCTTCTGTTGTGTCGATAGTTTTAAAGAAATTGACAGACGCTGTGGTCTACCTAAACTATACAACTCGACAACTAAAGAGAGAAATATGTTTAGATTTTTATATCATCAACTAAAGAGAGAAATATGTTAAGATTTTTATATTATTTTAGTTACAAAGAGACCTAAGGTACGAGATTACCTTAAACAATGTGACTTGATGACTTAGTTTCTGAGCCTCCAACACTAACTGTCAAGAATAAGTGGCAAACAAACGACTGTTATTTTTCTTTTTTCCAACATAACTTTATATCCAGCTGAGATTAGAAGGATGTTCACAACTGATAAATAAGAGGGAGGCAACAAGGCTCCATCATAATCTTTCATCAGTAGTGCTGTGGCAACAAGAAAATATTGAGAAGGATGAGATTACCAGCCATACACTCCCTGCAGGTTTGATCCAGGTCCCAAGTATGGATTTGCTTCCACCATCTCAGGTCATCATCAATCACATTAGGCAAATAATTGGGAGGTCGGCTATTTCTTATAGGTCTACCTGATTATTCAGCCATTGATCAAGCGATCACAGAGTCCACGTGATGGAGAGGGGGCTTGGGCCTTTGATATATGGTAGGTATATAGGCTCTGTGCTATCACTACCCCATGCCTCTGCTTTTCATTTAAGACCATTAACCTTTAAAGAATTTGAGTGACGCGTGTACTTGTAAGACTATTTATACAAACATACCAACTTACCTTCAATACAGGCACAAACTGAGGCATGGTATTGCGAAGATAAGAGTAGTGCCACTTCGTATGTTGCTCCAGGAGAGGAAGTATCATCGGACAGTACTTGGCTGCATTTAGAACCAATATCAGCTGCAAAAAAATATGAAAAATATTCAAATATACATATACAATGACCACAACCCCCCTCGAGAGGGGTGTGACCGGGTAAAAGCACACACATTTACCAGAACCAAAGATACCTTGATCGCTAATTTCAGTGCAAGCCTTGTGCTTTTCATTGTCTATATTTCTTAGAATAAAGAATTATGATAAATATAAACAGAAAAAAGTACATGCTTATTTAAGTATTGGTTCTAAAACAATGTTAATTCTTTCTTAAAAAGTGCGATTCAGGGATTAGTAACTTTCGAAACCGTATAATCAGTTAATGCTGCATATGTTGCACAGTATTAAACATGATGAACCAAATGCTTTTTTTGTCCCTAATATAAAAAAAAAATCTCAAATGTGAAATAAATCTGAAGGGGGGGGGACAAAAATACCTCCCCCGTTTTCCCCTGCAAGTTATAAATGTCGACTAAATGGGGCAGAGTGAAGGGACTGGGAATCTCCTCCTACAAAGAGTCAAGTTTTTTGCTTTGGCTCAGCTATCTCCATTATAAGGGGGATTATGACCCCTTGTATATAGACAGTATATTAATTATAAAAGACAATTTCTTATCTAAATTTGACACTGAACACTTAATTAACAGTATTTCAGCAAAAGGATTTTTTATTTGTGGATATTCACACACTCACCATTTTATGTGCCACTATCAATCCAAATTAGAATAGCAGTGGACATAGGCAGGTCGGAGCTGGGGAATGTAAAACTGAATGCAATATACTGATATGCACAATTTTATGCGTTACAATTGGTTCCCATTCGACAAGGGGTGGACACAGAATGTTGGAGCTGGGGAATAGGGCCGGATGGCCTTCCTTACCCCACAGTGGGATCAAACCCACAATAGTAGCTTCCTGAGCTGTCTGCTTTACCACTAAGCCCCATCTCTGTTTCTCTCTATGTTTTCTTCGTGCCCAGGCCCGATGAGGGTAAATTTATTTATATGTTTGGGCTGTCCTGGTGTAGGAAAAAAAAGGGGGGGGGGTTCACTGCAGCCCCCTCATAACAAAATACTGAAATAATTCTTATCAAATCACAACTGACCTTGCAAATATAATCTCCACCATCTTGAACACTGGGTTCGACTCCATCCAGATACGGATGTATTGCTAACAACTGCGGCACCAGAGCATGAACGAGGATGGGGTGATTGGTGCCTAGAGAAACCAAACACTTGTGGATGCTGCGCTTATCCTGAAAGAAGACACAAGTGTTTTTATGTAGAGGGTGAAAAGAAATATATTTTTTATTGTGCCTTATTTTTTTCTTCATTTGTCGAGTTTGGTGAAAGACTTAAAGTAAATGAAAAATACATATAAAAATTATATTAGACCATAATTTTTGTTTGTTTGCCGTTTTTAAATGTCGCTACTAATCCCCATATAAATGAGGGTGGGCAAAGACAGATTGGATCTGGTAGGCTCGAACCACTATGCTACTATGGTCCCATATTGGACCAGAATGTAGAATTGTATACTGCAATGCTCTTTCATATAACATGCAATACTGTATTCATTTTGGAAAACAAGTTATCTTATTGCCTAGGGTGTATGATGATCAAAACCTCTCAGTACAATGATAAATAATTGAAAATGGCACTAAAATTACTCTCCTCCAAGATTTTGAGTAAAAAAGGGTTGTATACTGTTTTATGTGTCACTATTCATTCCCATTCGCTACATATGCGGCCAAGTCAAAGCCAATATACCCCGGTCACTCCTTGGGAATAAAGGGCTGAGCTTTACTATGATTTTTTTTCTTATGTTTTATGTGTCATTACACGTTACCATGTGGGAGTGGACGCCGATGAACTGAAGTTGGGGAATAAAGGCTGGATGCACTTCCTGGTTATCCAATTGTGGCCATGAATGTTGGTCCTATCGCCAGCTGCTAGCTCAAATGCAGGTCAGTCACCTCCCGAGTTGAGTAATCTACCACTGCACTACGGCAGTCCCCGGACTATAGGCATTCTAATGGTAATCCCATTCACCAAAATTCATGCAGTCACTGATAGTGTAACTTAAGTTAAATAAAACTAAGGTTACAATCAGGAAGATAAAGCATGGAAACTTTGCTTGTAAGTATTCCTTAAGATAGGTGATATTAAGCTAAGTTTGCAATTTTATAAGATAAAGCATTGATATTTTACCTGTGGATATTGCTTAAGATGAGTTAGATTAAGGTAAAGTGCAATTAGTAGAATAAAGCATGGATACTTACCTGTGGGTATCGCTTAAGATTCTCCAACAAAGCAGTGACGCACAGTTTAACACAATCCATTGTTGGTAAGAGAGTTGTGGCCAAGAACTTGTGCAGAGACTCCCGTATATCGATAGAAGCATCTTTCAGAGCATGCAAGATCTCACCCAGCTGGTCTGCTCTCAGGGTGATGTGTGGGGCTACTTGTTGCATAACCTGTTAAGGAAAGTTTAAAGATATGTACAGCACTAAAGCCAAACTGATGTTAAAATAAAACGAAAAGTATGGAAAAGAAGTTAGTATATACGTTAAAATATTTATGAAATTATTGTAAATTCCTTTTAGACTGGAAAAAGAAAGGATAGTACCATAACAAACCTTTCTTGAATGAAAGAGAATGAATTACAGTACTGTATACCATTATTGCAATATTCATATTTGCATAAGAGTTTGCTTAGTGCCCACAAGTAAACATCGGAAAAAAGTACATAAAAAATTACAAAACTTTCTTTAATACCTCACACACGTTTGCTTACACAAGCATTAAGCACACCATGGTACTGAATAACATCCAGTAAATAAATATCAATACAAAATTCACCATTTTTTTTTTTTATTAATATCAAGTCGACATATCATTATTTATTGAAAATACTACTACTTTTTTTCATTTTCTTTTGGTTTCTCCTTTTAAGGATTATCACAGTGGATTAATTGTCTTCATATTGCCCCATCCCTTGTGTCTTCCTCTGTCACACAACTATACATTAAAGATTAAAATTATAATTCGCTGTACCTGAATAGCTTTCAGTCGGACTTCCTCTATCTCGTCATTGAACATGTCTACGAGAAAATCTAAAGACTGGCTCGCAAACTGCACGTTATTCAGTGCTAAAGCACATATAGATTCCAGTGCACTGTTACGAACTTCTGTAAGAGACAGGAACTGATCACAGTAAAAGTATTTGAGAAAATGTAATGTTCAAGTTCAAAGAACAACACTGCTGATGGTGTTAGGACAATGGATCAAGAATGATATTCCTCTTCATAAAACCTTATCTTACTGAAGCTACATGTCAGAGTCTCAAGTCACAATTAGCTCCCATGGAAATGGGGGTGGAAACACATTTTGGAGCTGAAGGGCTCAGGTTGGATGCCCTTCCTAACACCCCACAGTGGGATTAAACCCATTAGTTACTTCCTGACTAATGCATTCTATCAACTGGCTACCATGGTCCCCTTATTGAAGCCACATTGGAGTTCACAAATGAAATTAAAGAACCAATCAACACAACTTCATCATTACACATCCACCATAACTCCTCTATTTCTTGTTTAATTGGAAAAATATTAATGATTCTCCTACTCTGGAGGTGAAGATTATTAATGAGTTTTTTAAGGCAATTGAGCTTCATAATACCTTGTTCCTCCTAACTTCTGATACTCCTTTTCTTGCAAGAAAACATATTGGGAAGGGAAGTCAGAATCCATTCTCTCCAACTCCAAAGATAAACTTACTGATGAAAAGAAACATTTCTTACAAACATTACACCATACATTGAATATTTGAAGGGTGACACGTCTTACCAGGTAGCATGGCTATGTTTTACTCTGCTCACCTTACTTATACATTAGCTCCATGTGGTAGGTCTTCATTAGACACTACCACCCTTATTTATTCTTACAGCTGATCAACAGCAAGGAAAGTTATTCCGAGATGGGGCTGTCAGTTCCCCATTTACCTATCCCTTTCAGTTGTCTCATATGAGTAGACTACTATTACTACTAATTTTTACAAGCACGATTTCATATCCCTCTGAGATCAGCATGGTGGCCACAATTGAAGCAAAATAACTGCGGTAGCAAGATTCCAACATGTCCTACCCATACTTGCCTCCTCTGTCAGTTCTTTTGCAGTAACAAAAACAATTTCGGAAGGAAATGGCAACCCAGCCCTTAAATGACTGGAAAAGAAAGTGTAGAATATTTTCCCTCCACATCCAAGGCTATAATAATAATAAAAACTTACCTAAATATTCATCTTCCAATCCATGGACAAATGCTCCACAAGCACCAGTGTTGATAACAGAGACAGATTCTGCCTCAACTTTCTCTTTCGGAGTATCTTCCCCCCAGGTTTTTCCAGATGACCACTCTCCAGAAGCTACCATGGCTTTGGCACGTTCATGGGCAGATCGCTTGCGCTATATAGAAGGCAAAACATCAGGAGTGGACAGAACAAAGTTTTTTCTACACATCTTGTATTTTTTCTCTTTTCCTACTTTACCTATTTTAATATTTTTTTCTGATAAATATTTTGACCACTTTAGGTTTCCTACATACTTCCTTAATAGTAAACAATTTGGATGTCTATATAATGCTCTTTCAAATGTTGTAACATATCATCCATACATACACGAGTATAACAACCATACATACATGTATGCACAAAATCCATATATACTGTACATATACATATGTATGACATTCACGCATACATATACGCATGTCTGTAGGTATGACATCTATATTTTTCTTATAATAATCCCTGATGAAATAATATTGGAATATTTTCATGTTTTCCTAACAAGTGATCTTTGGGATGGAAATTTTTGCTCTAATCAAGATCTCAATCTCAATGAGATATTGTTTCACAACACACCACACATGCATACCTAACAGTGAACTCGTTAAGTCTGCAGCTTTGAAAGGTACAACAATACATGGGACCCAACTACTCTCTCATTTTTATGCTCAAGCAGCTCTGGTGAGGATAAACTGTAACTTGCATTTTGGAGATGTAGTTGGAACCTTCTGTGTAAGATGTAAGTGCCATATCCAACAGGCTCTCAAAGGCTGGATGCAATTCTTTTTTTTACTACATTTTGTGTGTCACTATTAGTCCTCATTATGGGAGTGGACACTACAGCTAGGATTTAAAGATGGATGCCCTTCCCAACGCCTTGATCTGGGCTCGATCCCAGGAACGTCATCCCCCGAGTCAAGTATTCTAACCACTACAATATCCGCTATCCCCAAAGGCTGGATGCTACTACCACATCTGTATAATTCCCAAGCAATCGAGTAGGAACAAACGATGATAGGTGGCTACTCTGGTTAAAGGAACTAATATTTGGGTGGTGTTCACACTTAATCATGTGTTAAGTCATGCCACGTGTAACAGAACAGCCCTGGAAAAAGAGATGGTACATAGTTTTTCATTATTTGACCAATGGCTAAGGCACTTGACCCAGGACGTGACAAACCCACAATCGAGCCCACCAAGGGGTGTTAGGAAGGGCATCCAGCCTTAAGTCCCCAGCTCCAACCTGTCTGTGTGGAACTCTATGATGGGGATTAATAGTGACAAATAACATTCGCAAACAATAACATACAGTTCCTCACTGATTGTAATATAAGTATTTCTCCTACTTGCCATGTACTGTTCCACTTATTTTAATGTAAGTTCTCGAAGACATAAGCACATATTTAATCAATGACAGAAATGTGGCAGTTCCAGTTACTTTTGATTACTAAGTACTGTACTTTCAAATTTACATTACGATTTTTGAAATTATGAGCAATGAAAATAATTCTTAAAACGATTGGAATCACAATAGCATTATGAAAACTCTTATATTATCTACAAGATCTTACTATGCACAAGGAGAAACAAGAACAGGATTAGGACAGTACCCTCATATTCGACATCAGTTTCTTATCCAGAGTTTGTTGTAGGAAGAATTCCGAAATGCCTTTCATACTGCCCAGGAGAGATGTGGCTTGAATTCTCACTCTTATGCTATTGTCATTCACCATGTTGCATATCTCTGAGAAAGCATGATCCACCAGGCATACGTGATGTTCATCGCAGTCTCCAATGGGAACTAGTCGCTCGGGGTCGCTGTCTGCTACAACCTGCTCAGAAAGGAGGAGTTATCTATAAATATTCTTTTAATACTTATACAGTATAACTATTCTTCAATTCTTTATACTGTACATACTAAATGAATACTATAGTGCTAAAAAGTAATTAAGACTATTTCTATTAAATAAAGTGTTGGGACAGTTAGAAATCCCTGGGAGAGAAAGAAAAATCCAAAGATTATCCAGAACAAGTAATTATGTAAAAAAGGACTTGCATATGTGAAATTAGTAAAGAATGAGAGAGAGAATCTTTTGAGTGATAGAAGATCAAAGAAACTTAGGGAGATTACTTTAATCCTCACAAACACCATAAGTTCCAATACGTTTTCTTTTCCGTGCTCAATTGCGAAATCCTGTCTCTGGCCGGCAGTTTTTTAGTGCTCTGAGATATCTTAATTCTCAACTAATTTTTCTCCCCCAAACCTATATTCATCATTACACCTAGTATATCAATGACTTCGTTATTTGTTATAGTTTTTCATGAATCAATTAAAAAAAAAAAAAAAAAAATTCATAGGACCATTTATGGACATGGAATAAAGTGCGCATAAAGAGATGTACGGTCTGAGTGAATGAGTGAGGGAGACGGAAACTGCCTTTGTTTTATGTCTCGCCCTCAAAGCCACATCAGTGGAGATGGTCCCCACTCTCTACAGAATGAACTAATTCATTCTGTAGAGAGTGAGGACACAAGCTCAAACAAAAATTTACGCCAATGGCGTGACTGTAACTATTTAAAAATAATATTTTTGTTCAAATGTACGTCAATGGCGTCACGGTGCACTTGGGCCCCAAAAATCTATACAAGCCATTGGCGTCACCATGCACGAGAGACTTAAGAAGCTGCTACTGCAAGAAAACCCAGCATTATGTTTGAAAGAAAGCTGTTGGGATTTACGCCACAAAAGGAACAAATGCTGTGACTTTTGCACTGATTCTCCTAATTATGGAAATTTTGACTTGAGGAATAAGTTGTGCTCCATGGTGCATCTTATTTTTTTTTATGACACCAGGACGGAAGGGAAAAAAAACCCTCAGCGGGCCTGGGAACGAAGACAACAGAGAAACAGAGATGGGGAGTATTGTGACTTCTCAGACCTGGCGGGCACATCATCAAAGAATAGCCCCAACAAACTCCCTGTGTGTCGTAAGAGGTGACTAAAAGAGGACGGGGTGAGGGGACTGGGAATTCCCCCCTTGTATTAACCTCCTACAAGACGTCAAAGAAGAAGAGTAGAGGGGAGAATAACTTCTCCCCAAACTCTAGTTTTGGGGTGTCTAATTGTGCGTAGTTTTAGTACGATAGAGAGCAAAAGATGTGAGATTGGATATGTGTTTGGTAAGAGAAGGATGGATGAATTGGCAATGTGTGAGACGAAGATGAAAGGAAAAGGAGAAGTGGCAGTTGGTGATGTGACAGGTAGGGTGTCTGGAGTTGAAAGAGGGAGAGCGAGAGAAGGTGTGGCATTATTGCTGAGAGAATGGATAGTAAATAAGGTAGTGGAATGGAAAGAAGTGTCATCTAGGCTGATGTGGGTGAGGGCTAGGATAGGTAGGGAATGTTGGGCTTTTGTTAGTGCATATGGGCCAGGATGTGAGACATGAGGAAGAGCGGGATGAATTCTGGAATAAGTTAATCAGGTGTGTGGATGGTCTGAGTAGAAGGAAGTATGTAGTTGTATTGGGTGACTTGAATGCCAGAGTGGGTGATGAAGAGGTAGAAGGTGTTGTAGGAAAGTATGGGGTACCAGGTGGGAATGAGAGTGGCGAGAGACTGTTAGATATGTGCGTAGAGCAAGAGTTGGTGAAGGGTAATAGTTTTTTCAAGAAGAAGTTAATAAATAAGTATACATGGATGAGAGTGGCAAATGGAAGAGTGAAAGAAAGAGCATTGATGGATTATGTGTTGGTAGCAATGAGCATGATTGGTAGAGTGAAAGATGTGCATGCATTTAGGGGTGTGGCTGCTGGGATGTCTGAACATTTTTTGGTTGAAGCAAATGTGGTAGAAACAAAAGTGGGGAAATAGAGTGGGGGAATGTAGAAGGGAAATGGTGAAGGTGGAAGAGTTGAAAAAGCCAGTGAAGAGACAGGAATATCAGGACAGCTTGAAAGTGGCATATGATAGGATGAAAGAAAGAGAAGTTGGGGAGTTAGAGGAGGAATGGGGGTTGATGAAAGAATATTTTGTGGGACATGCAAGTGACGTGTGTGGAAATAGGTTTGTTGGAAGTGGCATGAGGAGGGGGAGCGAGTGGTGAAATGAAGGGGTGAAAATGAAGGTAGAAAAGAAAAAGAGGGCTTTTGAGGAATGGCTGCAGTGTAACAGTAGGGAGAAGTATGAAAGATATAGGGAGAAAAATGTGGAAACCAAGCGGAAGGTAGAGGAAGAGAAGAGGTTGGCAAACGTTAGGTGGGGACAGGATTTTAGTAGGTCATATGAGGAGACTAAAAAGTAGTTTTGGAAAGAAGTGAAGAGAGTAAGGAAGGGTGGATCGAGGATGGAAGAGACAGCGAAAGATCTGAATGGACAAATGTTAAGAGAGAACGATCCAAGGAAAAGATGGGCAGAATATTTTGAGTGCTTGCTGAATGTTGAGGAAGATAGAGAGGCAGCTATAGTGGCAGTGGGGGGTGTTCAAGCGCCAGTAATGGGAGATAAAAATGAGAGAGAGATTACAAGATAGGAGGTGAAAAGGGCATTGTATGAAGCGAAAGCAGGTAAAGCACCTGGAATGGATGGTGTAAGAGCAGAGATGTTGAAAGCAGGGGGTGTGACTGCACTGGAATGGTTAGTGAGAGAGTTTAATATAAGCTTTATGTTGTCAATGGAATGGATGATTGCTTGTATAGTGTCCCTATACAAAAGGTAATGGTGATGTATATGAATGCAGTAATTCTACGGGTATAAGTTTAAGTGTGGTAGGAAAAGTGTATGGTAGGATACTGATTAATAGGATTAGGAATGAGACAGAAAATGTGATTGCAGAAGTGCAGAGTGGTTTTAGGAGAGGTAGAGGTTGTATATATCAGATTTTTATAGTTAGGCAGCTATGTGAGAAATATTTAGCAAAGGGTAAGGATGAGTATTTTGCATTTTAGGATCTGGAGAGAGCATATGATAGAGTTGATAGAGAGGCAATGTGGAATGTTTTGAGGTTATATGGAATTGATGGTAAACTGTTGCATGCAGTGAAGAGTTTGTATGAGGGTAGTAGAGCTTGTGCTAGGGTAGGGAATGAAGTGAGTGAGTGGTTTTCAGTGAGTGTGGGACTGAGACAAGGATGAATGATGTCACCACGGCTGTACAATTTGTATATTGATGGAGTCGTAAGAGAGGTGAATGAGCAAGTGCGTGGTCGAGGTTTGAGAATGGTACATGGGGATGATAACGAGTGGGAGCTGAATCAGTTGCTGCTTGCAGATGATACTGTGGTAGTGGCAGATTCAGAGAAGCTGTGTCAGTTAGTGTCAGAATTTGGAATGGTGTGTGAGAGAAGGAAGTTGCGAGTGAATGTGGGAAAGATTAAGGTTATCAGGAGTACAAGAAATGAGGATGGTGCTGGATTGAATGTTATGTTGAATGGAGAGACATTTGAGGAAGTTGAGCTCGGTTATAGCTGCAAATGGTGGAGTGGAAGCAGATGTGTGTTACAAGTGAATGAAGGATGTAAAGTGTTGGGTGCGTTTAAAGGAGAGATGAAGAATAGAGGGTTGGAAATGAATGTTAAGAAAGTTTTGTATGAGAAAGTGGTTGTGCCAACTGTGATGTATGGATCAGAGTTATGGGGGTATGAGAGTAAGTGAGAGACGGACACTAAATGTGTTTGGGATGAAATGCCTGAGGAGTATGATTGGTGTATCTCGGTTGGATAGGGTTAGGAATGAAGTGGTAAGAGCAAGAACGGGTGTGAGGAGAGAATATGCAGTCAGAGTAGATATGAATGTTCTGTGATGGTTTGGTCATGTGGAAAGGATGGATGATGAAAGACTGCTGAAAAAGGTGATGAATGCGAGAGTTGAGGGGAGAAATGCCAGAGGGAGGCCTAGGTTTGGGTGAATGGATGGAGTAAGGAGAGCCCTGCATGATAGGAGGATGGATGTGAGGGAAGCAAGTGAGCGCGATAGGAATAGGAATGAGTGGTGAGCGATTGTGATGCAGCTCTGATGGGCATCTGCTGTTACCACGGGGCTGCATCTTACAGAGGTAGCCCTGTGGTAGGGGCAGTAGGGGAGTTGGCATTTATGAAGTGACAAAGGTTTTGGAAGAGCCGGGAGGATGGGCTGTGGCACTCCAGCAGTGCCATCTCAATGGTCGCTAGCTCCCTCGTCATTGCACACAGAGCAAAGTAATCCCCTTAGTGTTTCTTTTCTTTTATGTCGGCTACCCCCCAATTAAAAGGGGAGACAGCCAAGGTATATAGATAGAAGGTAATGAATATCCAAGAATATTCGGTGTTGATGTAGGCATAGAAAGAAAACCAGAACTGAAGGACTTAACATCGAACTGTCCTGGACAGTCTTATTTAAGTCCACAGGACCCTTTAGCTGTAGTATCGCAATGGGCAATTGGTGCCATGGGCCAACCTACTACATGGTTGCTGATAACACTGTTCTGTAACACCAAAAATTGACTGGTGGCAAGAAAACTGGAAGAGTGGAGGCTAGCACTGGAAGAGACAGGCCTGGGGATTTAAAAAAAAAAAAAAAATTCCACGAGCAAGGACAGCATATGGAAGACTATATATAAGGAGAGACACCAGAGCAGAGAAGTTGATACACCTTGGATCAACGGTAGATGAAACTTCATAGCAGAATAAACACTCATTTACATATATGTAACCATGATCACGCACTCAAGTTAAACTAGATGCAATCATATTGTATTCAGTTTTCTTCCTTTAACTGAAGCCACTATGACCCTAGCAGAAGAGTAATATATACACAATAAAAATGAGCTTTCTAAAGAATAGAAAACCAAGTTACACAATATAAAATTATAAGTATCTAACCTTAATCAGATTAAGTGCTGCCTCCCTTACACACTGGTAATCATCCTTTAGTGCTTTGCACAAAATATGGTACATTTCTTCGGATAATTTCACCCCCTTCTCATGAACTTGAAGCTGTAAAACAGAAACAGAAACTAGTGAAGTACACAAGTAACTACATCAATAAAAGAACCAAATCATCCAAGAGCTTTTAAGCTTACTGGGAAAAGAACTCCAATGTCAAGCTTTAAAAATATGAAATAATGAGATGGTTTCAATATGCGAAAAAAAATGAAAAATTTATCAAGAAACTTATATTCATACGAAAGTGTTTGTGAAAGTGAGTAGACAGAATATGGTGAAAAATAAAGCAAGAAAAATTAAGGTTGAAAGCTACAAGTGCAATCAAAACAAAAGTATATTTGGAGAAGGGAAACAGGTGATGTCTATACTAGGGGAGGTGTATCAATGCGTACACTTCTCGTTACTAATTTTTTTTACAAGATCCTAAAACTCTACGACGGATGAAAAGTACCATGTACTAAGCATCAAAAAGTCTACTCAGTAACATAGCAACTTACAAGAGCTTCGATTGCAGCTCTCCTGGCCCGACAATCCTGATTCGTAGTGTGTTCCGTTAAAGTCTTGACAATCGATGTCTGGACACGTCCAGAATCACTAGGGCAAAGGACACCCAAGGCTTCCAAACATCTGATCTGATTGCATTGAGATACATAAAACCAAATCAGGATTGCTTTTAAAAATTCATTAATAAACGAATTTTCTGTTTATGCAATTTACAGAGTTCAACTTGGATTATTTGACAAAAAAGTACCCCTATATGTTTATTATACCACGCAATGGCTTAATACAAACATGGAGATTTAGATAATAAACAAAAGGAGTTATATGATGTATAAAAAGGCAAACTGACAAAAAGATGCATAGGTAAACATAGAGATATAATAAGGTTATATTTATACAGATAACAATACAGACACTCCCCTACTTACAAGAAACGATTTAAGCTCCAGAAGTTCGTCCATAAGTAGAATTGTTCATAAGTTGTGCTTAGGTAACAACACATACTGTACAGTACATACATATGCAGTACTGTAGTGCTTAGGCTAAAGACATTTAACTACTACAAAAAATATAAAGCATACAGTATCAATGAATTTTAATACTCTAAAAATAATGTAATAATACAGAACAGTACAGTAAAACATACATTTTACAAGGACAGATAATGGGTAGGTTTTTGCTCGTATCTGCGAATGTTTGTAAGTATGGTAGCGTTTTTATAACTAAAACACACAAGTAAATTTTCTGTAACATTATGCCCTATCCAGCTGATGTCAACAGGGTGGCAATGCTATTTTGTAATAAAAAATACAATAATGTAGTAAATAATGGACAGCAAATCATTCGTCTCCCTATCCCTATCAGTTAGTTACTATGACATCCCAAAGATGGTACTCCAGATTTTTTGGCTTCTACACCTGAGATAGTACACAAAGGCATAATATTTTTTGTATTTTATAAACAAATTTACAATGAAAAAATAAATGCTATAGTCTGCAATTAGAATATTAATATAATTAGTTAAAAAAGGGAGTGCCTTAATTTCCCAGCTCCAATCTGTGTCCACCTTCATTCAATGGGGACTAATCGTGACACATATATGGCAAACATACAAACAAATAAAGGTAAAACCAGAATTTTACCTTAATCAAATGGTGATTAGTATCCTGCAACTGGGAAAGAGCAAACTGAATGACCTGATCCTGGTATTTGGTATCGACAGGTGGGCACTGAGACAATGCACACGCAGAATTTACAAGTTGTGCCATCACTCTCTTGCAAGTGGCCCTGCGGCCAAGGTTCATCACTTCATCAAACACCAGCTAAGGAGAGAAAAGAACTGGACTGATAAATAATATATCAGAGGCAAGCAATTCATTACACATATCTTACTATCCTTTCACATCTGACAAGTCACAACACTTCTCATCTGTTACTCTTTTCTTTCTTTCTCGATTTTTTGATACCCGGGCCAGATGAGGGCAGTTTTCATAGTAAGTTCAGGTGTGTGTGAAAAACACAAATGTTAATGGCAAGTTTTCAATGCGGTGTGACTAATCAGGACATGTACAAATAGATATACAATGACTGCTGTTCTGCTTGCAAGATGGGTGACCAAGTAAAAGCACACACATTCACCAAAAGCTAATATACCTTGATCATTCCTCTTAGCTTACTGGGAATATAGAATTGCCACTGTTTCCCTCACTCCACCACCCTGCATGGGTCATCCACAGGGCAAATGGGCAAGCATCCTCTGCCATTAAGCCTAACAGCTGCAGATAAACATATGAATGATGGAAAAGTAGCTAAATTGGGGAAAAGCTTTCTTATATGTTTATTTAATCTGAGAAGTACCAATAAGAATGGCAAAAATAATAATAAGGCACAGATAATGAGAATTGTGCAGAAAATGCATGCTTGCAAGATGAAGTTTACTGATAAAAATACAGTATAAAGTTTCAGTGAATTATAAAAAAGAGAGGTTATTAAGGCATTACTTTGAGGATATAAACCTAGTGCTTTTAAAAAATCTCACTGATTAGGTATTTATAGAAACACTACATGCAGGTTCTGGTCTGATAAGTTATGTAACATTATCATTATTATCGTATTATTATTACTGCTAGTACTGGGGAAGATAGAATAGCGCTCTTACATCCATGTCATAGAAGGTGGCTAAAGGAGATATCCCATGTGGCACAGGAGAGAAAAGGCTGCTCTATATTTCATATGATCTGACAAAGCAGGATATCTAAAAGTAATGCCATTTTTCCTTCCTTAAATACATTGTTTGCTTGCCACTTAATATTATTATTATTATTCTTATCATAAGCCAAGCAACAAGTCTAGCTGGAAAAAGCTGACCTAAAGGTTGTGGATGCAAAAGGATATATTTTATGTAAATAAGCCAATTTCTCTCTGACTTCAGAGTGATTAATAGCTGAAAAACGAATTAAGTAAGCAAGTTTTATTCGCATGGAAAAAGCTTCTTCTTAATGATATATACTTCCCCTTATTATATCTTATCATAATACAAGTAAGTCAATGATAACACAATCTGCGGCAAACAAATGACACAAAGATAAAAGATGAACAGAAAGTGTTTACACACATTAAACGCAACAGACACACACACACCTTCATGAGAGTAAAAGTGTACCCTTCAAAAAGCATTCAGTGTAAAATCTAGTGATTATTCATTTCAAGATAGATGAACTCCGGAAATATTAGCAGTGGTCAATGAACTCACACTTGATATACAAATACAAAAAATTATTTATTTTCCTTATTTATTTTACACGATCGAAGGTGAGTAGAAGTGATCTCAATTTTACTAATGATTTTCGTAATTACTACTGCTATTATAGTATTAACTCAAATATCATGAGTATTTCAATAACGACCTAATATGCCTGTTCTATGTTTACTTCATTGAAGGGACAATATACTGTTAATTATTACAGCATCAGAGGTAAGTAATAGCAGTTTTAATGTTCATAACTACTCTATTAGTGTTATTATCATTATTATAGTTTTGTCTCAATTATCAAGAATATTTAAACAGTAAATTACATACAGGACCTGCTTACTTCAATATGGAAAACGCCAAATAGAGAATAATTAGCTCTGAAAGCATTATCAAAATTATCACGTGTATTTAAACAACTAATATCCTAGTGATGCATTTACTTAATTTTAAAAAACAAAATAGGAAGAAGAATAGGAACATGTCAATACCATCAAACAAAAAGGCAATGAGAGCTATATTTAAATCATGGTGATATAGCTTCTCTTTTCTTAGAGCTCACATATGAAACAGACAATAATGGTGATTCATTTGAAGATAGTTCAAGTACACATCAAGCCAAAATAAATAAATAATTTAATAATGTTACAGCAACAATACCCTTCAGAGCAACAATGGCCCGAGAAGTTTTTAAGCTAGACAAATATCTGAAATTCAGAAATCACATGTGTTTGGTATTGTGTAATTGTCTTAACAGTACAAAACACACCAAGCTCTCCTGAGCATATAACACAATACAGCGGGTATTTAAAGTCCCTGCGTAATAAACGAAATAAGATAAATCTCGATACCCATAATAACAAATGGCAAGTGTAATGTATTCTATGTAATACTGTCTTAGAAATATGAAGCACACCAACTCTGCATATGGCATGAGTCTACAACTAATGCTGTACATTGTGTACGACAGTGTGTAATATGTGAACTAACAGACTCTGAGTATTATATATACAACAACCTACTCAACCATTGTGAGAGCAATGCGTCTGCTATCTCCGTTCATTCATGTCCTTTATCAGTTTTTTCTTATCACACAATTATATGTCAGCGCACACATAGAACAAAATGACTTTACTCAGAAAGAACAGAGTATTTTTAGTTTATATGTGTAGAGCATCCTCTGTGACTGTAATTATTTTAAATATTTTAATAATGCGGGCCAATAAACAGTGATATAATTTTTTTTAATATCTCGTGTCATATTGGGTAGAAGTTAAATGGAAAGCCTCAATAATAACAAAAGAAGCAATATTATCTAGGTTTAAATACATCCTGCCCATCCTTACCTTACTGTCATAAGCAATGTAATAACATTTAGGAGAGAAAAAATTACAAAATAAAAAATAACCTCACATGATATGACAAAATAAAAAAATCACAACAGCAACCTTAAGAGTGGAATGCACACACAATTAAGGAAAAAGAAGCATCTTAGGGTCTTCCACGTGATAAAATACTGCAAGGAGAGGAAATTAATGTTCTATCAAGAACTATAAATCCCCTAACATTATCACTGATAAAATCTTATCTGTATGCCGATGATGAAGTTACATTTCTTTCAACGGTCCTAGTGATGCTTATCACAAAATCTGAGAAGCATTTTGCTTACTAATAATAATGCTATTAATATCGCTGTAAATATTTCTAATATTAACAAATAAGTTTTCTTTTCAATATTGTTAGTATTTCCTCACTGAATTTATCTTTTTTTTCTTCCATAAAACTATAGTTGGACTATCACAGTGTAATTCTTACACTCGTGGTAACTCTGCTCCCTTTAGTGGGATAAGGCATACATACATTTACAATGGTCAAGATCCCTCTTGTAAGGGGGGTAGCAGGGTCAAGGGACAAACATTCAAAGAAAATTAAAATACCTAAATAGAGTTAATATATATTTGTTATGTATATTGAGCTAATGGTATTAAATAGTTTCAATCAGATGAAGCTTATACTTTAGGACATAATATCAAGAGATTTAAAAAAAATGGGTGAGAGATACTTTTAGATAAATGCACTTACCTGTGCTTGTGCGTGAGTGGTTATAATCGTTGCCAAAACAGCTAAGGATCTGATGGCTATTATGGGAGGGTGAGAATCATTCTGTAGAAGAACCAACAATGCTTCTATAACTTCCCCTTGTGATTCAGTCTGCAAAGCGCAAGAGAACAGAAATCTTTTATATTAGTTTATGATAATTTGAGAAATTTTATGTTCTACAATGAACTGTATATACTTATTCAATAATAAATTAGGCATCATTATTGCAGTACTTCATCTATAAGTCCACTGCTGCATATTTACTTGTCGCTATGTATGTATGTAACATTTTACTGGGATATTATCATACTCTATGATAATATAAACCATTTTTTTTTTCTAAATGGCTATGGATGTTTAAATATGCATATTTTGCCCAACAATGTCATGTAAACATACACTTTAAACATTCAGACATGGGTTTAATGATAAAACACTGTCAATAGCTTAAATAAATGTAACCAAATTAATAAAATGCATGTTTGTATCTTATTGTATAAAGAATAGAGAACACTGTACATATAATGAAATAACTATTTAACAATATCAGAGGACTAAAATTTTAACATATTGAAGAAAAGACTATTGTTGTGGTTATTTGCCGTTTTATGTGTTACTATTCCCCACTCAAATAAGGGGGATACAGACAGGTTGGAGCTGGAGATTTAAGGCTGGATGCCCTTGCTAACGCCCAACAGTGGGGTTGGAGCTGGGGATTTAAGGCTGTATGACCTTGCTAATGCCCTGCAGTGGGGTTAAAGCTGGGTATGTCACTTACAGAGTTGAGGTTTGTAACCAGAGCACAACCAAGGTCCACAAAGAAATGACTTTACATGTTTATAAAGGCTGCACCAGGCATTTTTTCAATCTAAACAAACACTAATTCTAATTATAAAACATTAAGATTCATTCTATCAGTACATCAGTGTTTTTTACTTTTGGGTCACTTACCATGTAGGTGACCCAGGCAGGGTGGTTGTAGGGAAATGTGGCAGTCCTTTATCCAGAAGGCACTAAGAGTGATCGAAGTATAATTTCTAGTGAATGTGTTTGCTATGACTCAGCTACCCCCATACAAGGGCATAGTGACCACTATACATATATGTATGCATGTATGTAGCCTATATACTTTTAATTAATAAAAGAGCACTCCACTGATGTCTCCTCTTAATATTTTTTTACCTATTCTTTACTTCATTTTACTTACCGATATGGGCAAACTTTGATAGAGATTAATGAGAGCAGAAAGCAGTTGCTTATCATCAGTGGCTTGAAGAGCTGATACACTGAAATAATTTTGATCTATGGCTCTCGCTCGCCGAACAAACTGGAGCCTCTTAGCTGGTCTAGGGGCTTCTTCCTATAAAGAGAAAAAGAAAATTAAGAAGTTCAAACAAAAAGTTATACTGTGAAAAAATAATGTGAAAAAACTGTGCCACAATACAACCCTAACACTTTAATTAATGAGGACATTATGAAAATTTAAAGATAATGAGCTGCTTATGCACGATGCATAAATACATATTACACACACATACACAACCCACACTTTATACCTCTGATTTTTAAAGCAAAGCATAAAAGCTTTCACCCTATGAACCGAATGTTTCACACAGAGAGTAAGAAAAGATTTTCATTTTACTGAACACCAGATTACTTATAGAGGCATAGGAAATTACTGCAAATAAGGATACATCCAATGCTTGAGATTTATCACCACAAGGTATATATATAGCAAAGTAAAAGCATAAAGCATAATCCCTTCGTATACATTTGGTATAAATTCCTCGGCTAAAACTTATGAATGAGCTACAGTCAGCACTGTACAAGGTATACAACAGTAAGTAGACTTACTGTGAAAATAATGACTACTATCACAAAAACATATTGACTCTTTTTGACCAAGTCATAATCCCTGAAAGTTTTAATAAGTACCGTACGACTCTGACATAAGAACCCTATTCAAGGTACTACATTACAATGCTTCTGAGGTATTTCTGAAAAAGAAATTAGAAATTTCAAAGGAACCCCTGAGAGCTCATTATTTTCTATTACCTTTTGATGTGTATGAAAATTGATATTAAAATCGCCCACTGCTTGGGAACAAAACTATATTTTCCTAATAATGGCTTCAAAAATGTATCTGTCTTTGGCTTGAACTCCAATGGTGGTTTAGAAAGCCTCTGGCCAGTAACAGGCTCTCTTTATGAACCAGTTATAAAATCTTGGGTACTGTAGAGGCTCTTTCCTTAGAATTTAAAGCGACAAATCCTGTCGGGAATTTCGTAAATTCAGAAAAGGGTGAGTTTTCAGTGAAGAAAGGATATTACTATTTTTAGTCTATGCACACTGATTTTATATGTTTATGTAAGGAGAGGGATGTTAAAAGCAAACTGTAAGTCTACTACTGCCTAAGATTATTCAGTAAAGGATTTCTATATTGATACGGCAAATATATTTCAACTTCAAATAAATTTTAAGTCATAATTCTTGAAAGTTTTAATAAGTACCGTATGACTCTATGACATAAGAACTCTATTCAAGGTACTACATTACAATGCTTCTGAGGAACTGTATTTCAGAAAAAAGAAATTAGAAATTTCAAAGTTTCAAAGGAACCCTTGAGAGCTCATAACTTTTCATTACCTTTTGATGTGTATGAAAATTGATATTAAAAATGCCCACTGCTTGGGAAGAAAACTATATTTTCCTAATACTGGCTTAAAAAATGTAACTGCTCTTTACTGTCCTCAAACCCACACTAGTAAGCTGTATCTGTCTTTGGCTTGAACTCCAATGGTGGTTTAGAAAGCCTCTGGCCAGTAACAGGCTCTCTTTATCAACCAGTTATAAAATCTTGGGTACTGTAGAGGCTCTTTCCTTAGAATTTTAACTGACAACACCTGTCGGGAATTTCGTAAATTCAGCAAAGGGTGAGTTTTCACTGATGAAAGGATATTACTATATTTAGTCTAAACACACTGATAACCCAGCCACTGAGGGGGGCAAGCCAGACTCAACTAGGTGCCAGTCCCAAGCCCGGGTAGATGGGGAGGGTTGGCGGCAGGAAAGGCATCCGGCCATAAAATTTTTGCCAAAACCAAAATATGGCCAGTACAGATAACGAGAATAATCACCATACTAAGGCATTCCCCTTAGGCGACGCGTTGGGGCTTCGCCTGACCCCTCCGGAAAGACAGCAAGGGCTACCCAGTCATGGGCAGGCTGGGTTAAAGAGGCAAGCTCGAGGGAGAGTGTCAGAGGTGGTGCTGCGGGTGGGCACTCTTAATGTGGGGACGATAACTGGGAAGGGGCGAAAATTGGTGGACCTGATGGAGAGGAGGAGAACTGGGGTGCTGTGTGTGCAGGAGACCAGGTGGAAAGGAAATAAGGCGAGGGAACTGGGCGAGGGTTGCAAATTGTTCTATAGTGGAGCAAAGGGATAGGAATAATACTATCCAAAGACCTGAAGGAAAGCTTACTTGGTGTGAATAGAAAGAGTGACAGAATTATGAGTTTAAAGCTGGGACTGGGAGAAACGGTAGTCAATGTGGTATGTGCCTATGCCCCACAAACTGGTTGTACAGCGGAGGTGAAGGATGCATTTTGGGAGGAAATGGACCAGGAGCTTAGAACAATTCCTATAAGGGAGACGGTAATTTTGGGAGGAGATCTAAATGGCCACTTGGGAACTGGGAGGGCTGGGATAGGTAGAGTTCATGGGGGCTGGGGGTTGGGCGAGAGAAATGAGGGGGGAGAGAGAGTGATTGATTTTGCAGTGGCATTTGATCTGGCATTGGTCAACACATTCTTTGAGAAAAAGGAAAACAGAATGATTACATACAGTAGTGGTGGAAGGGAGAGCCAGATAGATTTATTGTTGTGTAGGAGAGACCATCTGAAGGAGATTAGCAACTGTAAAGTAATAAATGGGGAGAGTGTAGCAATGCAACATAGGCTAGTAGTAACTGAATGCAGGCTCAGGAAAAGTAAGAAGCCGAGGATGGACCCAAAGATAAAGTGGTGGAGACTGAAAGATGCAGAGCTGAGAGCTATGTTTAAGGGAAGAGTGTTGGAAGTGATAAGGTTGCATGAAGATGTACAAGAATGGTGGACAGAGAATTGTAAGGTGATTTTGAGGGTTGGTGAGGAGGTACTTGGAAAGTCATCAGGAAGGAAACCCCCAAATGATAAAGAGTCATGGTGGTGGAATGAGGAAGTGCAAGCATGGGTGAAGAATAAGAAAGAAGCTAAGAAAAAGGCAGATTTATCAGGCCTGGAGCAGGATAAAGAAGCGTACAAGCAGGCAAAGAAGAAGGCAAGGAGAGCAGTAGCAAAAGCAAAGGCAGAGAAATTGAATGAAGTCTATGAAGAGCTGGAAACACCAGAAGGAGAGAAGAAAATATGGCGAATTGCCGAGGCCCGAGATGCTGCAACCAAGGACTTGACCCAAGTAAGACAAATAGAGGATAACTATGGAGTAGTTCTAGTAGAAGAGGATGAAATAAAAAGCAGATGGGAAACTTATTTTGAAGGATTACTAAATTAAGAGAACCCAAGAGCAGTATTTGAAGATGGACTTCCAAATGAAGCAGTTACAACAACAGTGGCTAGAAGAGAGGTAGAGCGGGCAGTAAGGAAAATGAAAAATGGAAAGGCAGCAGAACCTGATAAGATGCCAGTGGAGGTATGGAAGAGTCTTGGAGAGGAAGGCATAGATATCTTGTGGGACTTAATGCAAAAGATCTTTAGTCAGGAAAAGATGACAGAGGAATGGAGAGAAAGCTTAATCATCCCAATCTATAAAGGGAAGGGAGACATTTAGGAGTGTGGAAACTATAGAGGTATAAAGTTGTTAAGTCATACTATGAAGATATGGGAGAAGATCATGGAGAGGAGACTCAGAGAGATAACGACAATTGGGGATGAACAGTTTGGCTTCATGCCTGGAAGAGGGACAGTGGATGCTATATTTGCCTTGAGACAATGATGGAAAAGCATAGGGAGAAACAGAAAGGACTGCATATGGTCTTTATTGACCTGGAAAAGGCATATGATCGAGTACCACGTCAAGAGGTGTGGAGGTGTATTAGAGAAAAGGGAGTCCCCGAGAAATATGTAAGAATCATCCAAGATATGTATGAGGGCAGAGGCAAATGTTAAGAGCAGTGTGGGCTTGACGAAAAGTCTCTCAGTAAATGTTGGTCTGCATCAAGGGTCTGCTTTGAGTCCATATCTATTTGATCTGGTCTTGGATGTAGTAACCCAGGGTATTAGAGACCAGTCTCCGGGGTGTATGCTCTTTGCAGATGACATTGTACTGCGTAGCAACAGACGAGAGGTAGTGGAGGAGAAGCTTGAGGAGTGGAGAAAGCAATGGAGGATAGAGGACTTAAAATCAGCAGGAAGAAGACAAGAGTACTTGTGGTTGAGAGATGATGAGGATGGGGAGGTCAATTTGCAGGGGGAGGTGTTGAAGAGTTGAATAGTTCCTGTATTTGGGATCAACAGTAGCAGAGGATGGTGACCTAGAGTCAGAAATAACCCACAGAAGACAAGCGGGATGGAAGAACTGGAAGAAAGTGTCTGGGGTGCTGTGCGACAGGAGAATAGGGATTAAGTTGAGGGGTAAAGTGCATAAGACAGTTGTGAGACCTGCGATGAGGTATGGAGCGGAGACATGGGCAATAAAGAAGACACAAGAGAAAAAGCTGGAAGTGGCAGAAATGAGGATATTGAGATGGATGTGTGGGGTGACAAGAAGAGATAAGATCAGAAACGAGGTAATTAGAGGTACCTCAAAAGTTAGAGAAATATCAGATGAGATACAGGAAAGTAGACTAAGATGGTATGGCCATGTCGTTAGGAGGGATGAACAGTATGTTGGGAGGAGGGTGATGGAAATGGATATACAGGGTAGAAGGAGAGGGAGACCAAGGCATAGGTGGATGGATTGCATCAATGACCACCTGAGGTATAAAGGTTTATTGGGTGATGAGGTATGGGACAGAAACAAATGGAGAAGACTGGACAGAAACCTCGACCCCACATGAAAGTGGGAAAAGATGCAGACAAAGAAGGAGAAGAAGAAGAAGTCTAGGCACACTGATTTTATATGTTTATGTAAGGAAAGGGATGTTAAAAGCAAACTGTAAGTCTACTACTTCCTAAGATTATTCAGTAAAGGGTTTCTATATTGGTACGGCAATAATATTTCAACTGCAAATCAATTTTGTCATAATTCTTGAAAGTTTCAATAAGTACCGTATGACTCTATGACATAAGAACTCTATTCAAGGTACTACATTACGATGCTTCTGAGAACTGTATTTCTGAAAAAAGAAATTAGAAATTTCAAAATTTCAAAGGAACCCTTGAGAGCTCATTACTCTTCATTACCTTTTGTTGTGTATGAATATTGATATTAAAAATGCCCACTGCTTGGAAAGAAAACTATACAGTAATCCCTCGCTCTATTGCGATTCACCTCTCGTGAATTCACTGTATCGCGATTTTTTTTTGCCATTTTTTTTTTTTAATAAAGATTATTGTGACACCAGGATGGGACAAAAAATGATAAAATAAAACAGCATTTATCAGGTTGTAAAGAGAAACAGAGATGGAGAGTGTAATGACCTGTCAGATGTGAAGGGATTATAAAAGATGTGTAATGAATCTCCAGCTCTCTGCTGGGTTTTAATATACCTCTGCATTACTTTCATGATGTCTATTCCAATAATTCTCCTGAATCTTATTATTATTATTATTATTGGCAACAATAATTTTCCTTTGATGATGATTGTGGAGATTATTATCATCATTGTTATTATTATTATTAAGGGCTCATCATTGTTTGTACACCTGTTGGTTTATTTACTTTAATAACTGTGTACCTCTCTAGTTGGCTGGGTCAAAGAGAGAGTGGGGGGTTGGGTAGAATAGAATGTTGGAGAGAGAGAGAGAGAGAGAGAGAGAGAGAGAGAGAGAGAGAGAGAGAGAGAGAGAGAGAGAGAGAGAGAGAGAGAGAGAGAGAGAGAGAGAGAGAGAGAGACTCTTTAATTAACTCTTGTTCATTCAACCAAAACTACATTATTTATTGTAAAAATAATGGCTTAATTACAAATTCGTAATAATAATGATATTAATAATAATAATAATAATAATAATCTCCACAATCATCATCAAAGGAAAATTATTGTTAAAAATAATAATAATAATAATAATAATAATAATAAGATCTAAGGAGAATTTTGAATAGACATCATGAGAGTAATGCAGAGGTATATTAAAACCCAGCAGAGAGATGGATATTCATTACACATCTTTTATAATCCCTTCACATCTGACAGGTCATTACACTCTCCATCTGTTTCTCTTTACAGCCTGATAAAGGCTGTTTTATTTTATCATTTTTGGTCCATCCTGGTGTCACAATAATCTATAAAAAAAAAAAAAAAAAAAAAAAAAAATTATATATATATATATATATATATATATATATATATATATATATATATATATATATATATATATATATATATATAGTGTTACCCCGGTTATTCGCGCTTCTTGGTTCGCGTTCTCACTCTATAGCGGTTTTTTTTTTTGGATAAATTATTATTTTATTTTATGGGTATACGCAAAAATATTAAAATATTGAAATTTTTTTTCCTCAGTATTTTCATATTTTTTTTAAATTTACGTTGCGTGCTGTTATTTATAATGTAAAGGGTGTTTTTTTAACAGTGCAGGGAGGGTTTATACAGTTCGTAAACAAAAAAATAATTGTAAATGAGTATGTGTGTCACGTCATCATCACCTCATTCACCGTAATTTTATCTATCACTTTCATAAAAATTTACGTTGCTTGCTGTTATTTATAATGTAAAGGGTGTTTCTTTAACAGTGCAGGGAGGGTTTATACAGTACGTAAACGAAAAAATAATTGTAAATGAGTATGTATGTCACGACATTATCACCTCATTCACCGTAATTTTATCTATCACTTTCATAAAAATTTACGTTGCTTGCTGTTATTTATAATGTAAAGGGTGTTTTTTTTAACAGTGCAGGGAGGGTTTATACAGTACATAAACGAAAAAATAATTGTAAATGAGTATGTATGTCACGTCATTATCACCTCATTCACCGTAATTTTATCTATCACTTTCATAAAAATTTACGTTGCTTGCTCTTATTTATAATGTAAAGGGTGTTTCTTTAACAGTGCAGAGAGGGTTTATACAGTACGTAAACGAAAAAATAATTGTAAATGAGTATGTATGTCACGTCATTATCACCTCATTCACTGTAATTTTATCTATCACTTTCATAAAAATTTACGTTGCTTGCTGTTATTTATAATGTAAAGGGCGTTTCTTTAACAGTGCAGGGAGGGTTTCTACAGTACGTAAACGAAAAAATAATTGTAAATGAGTATGTATGTCACGTCATTATCACCTCATTCACCGTACTTTTATCTATCACTTTCATAAAAATTTACGTTGCTTGCTCTTATTTATAATGTAAAGGGTGTTTTTTCAACAGTGCAGGGAGGGTTTATACAGTACGTAAACGAAAAAATAAATGTAAATGAGTATGTATGTCACGTCATTATCACCTCATTCACCGTAATTTCATCTACCACTTTCATAAAAATTTACGTTGCTTGCTGTTATTTATAATGTAAAGAGTGTTTTTTTAACAGTGCAGGGAGGGTTTATACAGTACGTAAATGAAAAAATAATTGTAAATGAGTATGTATGTCACGTCATTATCACCTCATTCACCGTACTTTTATCTATCACTTTCATAAAAATTTACGTTGCTTGCTGTTATTTATAATGTAAAGGGTGTTTTTTCAACAGTGCAGGGACGGTTCATACAGTACGTAAACGAAAAAATAATTGTAAATGAGTACGTATGTCACGTCATCATCACATTCACGGTAAGTTTTCCTATCACTTTCATAAAAATTTACGTTGCTTGCTGTTATCTATAATGTTAAGGGTGTTTTTTTTAACAGTGCGGGGAGGGTTTATACACTACGTAAACGAAAAAATAATTGTAAATGATATGTATGTCACGTCATTATCACCTCATTCACTGTAATTTTATCTATCACTTTCATAAAAATTTACGTTGCTTGCTGTTATTTATAATGTAAAGGGTGTTTTTTTAACAGTGCAGGGAGGGTTTATACAGTGTAAATGTAAAAATATATTAAAATATCTATGTACATATAGGTGGATCCTACTTCGAGGATTTCCTGGTTCGCGGCAGGTCCCGGAACCGAACTACCGCGATAAGTGAGGCAACACTGTATATATATATATATATATATATATATATATATATATATATATATATATATATATATATATATATATATATATATATATATATATATATATATATATATTTTTTAAGGTGTTCCTACTTCGCGAAAATTCACCTATCGCGATGGGTCCCGGAACCTAACCCTCGCGATAAACGAGGGATCACTGTATTTTACTAATACTGGCTTCAAAAATGTAACTGCTCTTTACTGTCCTCACCCCCACACTAGTAAGCTGTATCTGTTTTTGGCTTGAACACCAATGATGGTTTAGAAAGCCTCTGGCCAGTAACAGGCTCTCTTTATCAACCAGTTATAAAATCTTGGGTACTGTAGAGGCTCTTTCCTTAGAACTTAAACTGACAAAACCTGTCGGGAATTTCGTAAATTCAGCAAAGGGTGAGTTTTCAGTGATGAGAGGATATTACTATTTTTAGTCTAGACACTGATTATATATGTTTATGTAAGGAAAGGGATGTTAAAAGCAAGCTGTAAGTCTATTACTTCCTAAGATTATTCAGTAAAGGATTTCTATATTGGTACACGCCAAAAATATTTCAACTTCAAATCAATTTTAAGTAATAGCTTCTGGCTAGTACAGTGGTAACGCGCTGGCCTCGCATTCGCGAGGTTGACAGATCGGTTCCCGTTCAGGACCGAGAGTTTACTCTATGACATAAGAACTCTATTCAAGGTACTACATTACAATGCTTCTGAGGTACTGTATTTCTGGAAAAAAAAAAAAAAAAAATAAATAAATAAATAAATAAATAAATAAATAGAAATTTCAAAGTTTCAGAGAAACCCTTGAGAGCTCATTGCTTTTCATTACCTTTAGATATGTATGAAAATTGATATTAAAAATGCCCACTGCTTGGGAAGAAAACTTTATTTTCCTAATGCTGGCTTCAAAAATGTAACTGCTCTTTACTGTCCTCAAACCCATACTAGTAAGCTGTATCTGTCTTTGGCGTGAACTCCAATGGAGGTTTAGAAACCCTCTGGCCAGTAACAGGCTCTCTTTATCAACCAGTTATAAAATCTTGAGTACCGTAGAGGCTCTTTCCTTAGAATTTAAACTGACAAAACCTGTCGGGAATTTCGTAATTCAGAAAAGGGTGAGTTTTCAGTGATGAGAGGTTATTACTATTTTTAGTCTATGCACACTGATTTTATATGTTTATGTAACGAAAGGGATGTTAAAAGCAAGCTGTAAGTCTACTACTTCCTAAGATTGTTCAGGAAAGGATTTCTATATTGGTTCGGCAAAAATATTTCAACTTCAAATCAATTTCTCATATCATAGCTACAGAATTTTTTTTTCATTATTTCACTGTAACAAAGTAAAGATTACCTTGCATACCAAGCAAATTAGTGGGTCTCATAACCAAGTAAGATAGTCAATGATAGCTTGCATAAAAGCATGAGCAGACAGCAATATTTTATGGCCTTAGATCTGTGCGTATCCTGTAGTATTTTACATTGTTGTGACAGTTACGGGACATTGATATTTGTGGTATCACTCAGCTTACTAGCTAGTAATTTGCCTAATAAATGACTTGTGTATTGCATGTTAAAATCTGAGGGTAATTAGTATACAGAAGTAATGTAAATATGAAACAATGATAAGAATATATTCTTTACATGACAGACCAATATGATGGGATATCTAGCTTACAAAGGTCTAATGGGTGCTTAACAGACTTAATTATTAAGTCTAGCCAGGGGAAGATTTAAATATATACTGACAAGAAACAAGAAAGATTACAGACAGAATACACGCTAAGTACACAATGTGGTATGTAGGCTCCCCAACATTCGTAAATTCCATCAATAAATATAAATAGCGGCATTTATCCAAGTAGAGAGGATAAATTGATGAACTTTCGTGACACTAAAACTATATCCAATATCCATTACTGACTGTTAATTCAGTAATTTTCTAAAGAGAATTCTCACCACTACTGTTTGACAGTACTCCGAAAGTACTCTTTTCTTTAATAACGCTGCCATTTGCCTTCAATTGAAAAAATCCACCACAATTGCAAAACTAGAGGGCGGCCATCTTGGGTCGGTAGTATAGGCACATTAACAGCTTCAAGTATAAGGGAAATAAAATGCTATTTTGAGATTATACGAGGTTAAAGGAATACAGTAAGGAATTGAAGTATATTTTGATTCTATACCTGATCATTATATTTTCATTTGTTTCTCGTTCCACTCTTGTATATAATACCATCGGAATATAAATAAATAAACCAAGAATAATAATAATAAAAAAAAACTGAAAATTGATATCCAATAAAATATATACACTATATAAGATAATTAGATAATCTACATATCACTAAATTGATTCATTTTTCGTTACCAGAAATAACTATGATGCTAACACTGAGAAAAAAATAAAAATAATGATATGCACAAGATGAAGGGAAAGGCAACAGAATAACTGGGAATTAATGAAAATATAAATCATGTAGAAATTGGAAACAGTGAGTTGAAAAGAATTGGATTGGATTTAAAAAGAAAAAAAAATAGGACAGCATATATAAATAATAATAAAAGATGAGGAATCAAAGCATATATTAGATTTTAATAAATGAAGCTTATAATTAATGTAGTAGAAATAATAAATTTCATTAAACGGAGATTGGCGGTAATGTAGACTTTAGTGGCACTGAACCGAAAATAAGATAGAAATAGGCTAGGCGGAAGGGAAATTGAATGGTATTGCGCATTGCGCGCGTTACTTGTATAGAATTCGTTGGTGTGGGGAGGGGATGGGATGATTTCTTCCTCTATAGTTGTGTGTTGATATGGGTTGCACGAGGCATCATTAAAGAACAACAAAATGGAGTAATACACGCGAATTTCACCCTACAACACACAACTATTAAGCAAGGTATATAGAGAAGAACCCAAGGCACCATTGTGACGTAGCGTTAGAGTGATTTAAGGAAGAATGGATAGAGAAATCGGTAGTTAAATAGGGTCGATTGGAAGCATGGTGGACCCCGCTCTTCATGGAGGACTTGCGGATGATTCGGTTTTCGTTCGTGGCTTCCTTTTTTTACTTTTTAGTTCTTTCGCGTCATTTATACGGCATGATTCGGTCGGATTAGGTAGTATGTGTGTTGTTTATGTGACTGTGGTTAAGTAGTGAGTTTTGCTGTGTACGTTTGTTTATAGTGAGGGAGGGGGCAGGGCGGCCACTTGCGGCCCATGGGAGATTCATTCGCCGCAAATGACCTTGAACTTGGGCAAGTCGTTAATTTTTGTAGCTTGTGTTGTCTTCGTTTTTTCAATCGTATTTATTAAGCCTTCTTGACTATATTCAAGGGTGATTTTTAATTTCATGTCGCCAGTTAAAAAAATGTGAAATTTATATAATTAGGGATGGTTAGGTTAGGTCAGCCACATTGAAGAAACGTGTTATTAATTTATGGTTTATTTTTAGGTGTTTTAGATATATTTTTTTTTCAGATATGCTTACTTTCACACCGCTACCTAGGAAAATATGACATTAATAAGGTTAATTCATCCCAGATAAGAAGAGTTACTAACACTTATTTTTGGTTTGATAGAATATTACGACTAAGTTGCTGTTTAAGCACTCACCTTTACGAAAATATCACATGAATATTATAATCGGTTAGGTAGTTCACCATCATTATAAACAGGCTGAAAATTGAAATGACTGCTTTTAGTTTTAGATATTTTATTTTTTTTTTCATTTTGCATTGGCTGTGACCGTAAGCATTTACCATGTTTTGAGTGTTTCCAAACTGATGCACTAGCACCAGCCTTAATTCCCCAGCTCCAACCTGTGTCTACCCCCTTTTGATTGGGGTACATAGTGACTCATTAAACAGTAAGCAACAGCAAAGGTGTATTGTATCTGGTAAGATCATTTTATGTGTTGTATTTTGGCAGTCTTTCTTCATTACAGTAAGGTTATGGTAGGCCTAGTTCGTTTAGATATAAAATATTGAAAATTATTGTTAAGTGAAATTCTTGGTTTTAGAACTGCCTCTTTGGCAGTTTCCCCAATGATTCTCCAGTAAGGGGACTTGTCTAATAATAGAATTTAGGTTCAAGTTTGCATTGTAGTCAATTTTATTTTCAAAAATTACTTTAGAATGTAGTCAGATATCCAGGTAATTGTCAGGGGATTTTTGTTGTAGAACTAAATATTTGAAAGCTTGCTTGAGTCTAGTTTTGTATTTGCATATGTCTTATAAATAGTTGCTGAAATAAGATTAGTATAGCATAGCAAGGTAGTTTAGCTTGATATTGAAATGTAGGTTAAATGGTCTTATTATGCTGTTTTCGAATTGTAGAATTTTTTTGGTGGATTTTACTTTTAAATTGATTGTCAACACAAGTAGAGAATGACAAGCATCCAGTTACACCCTAACATGTAACTCAGATTCTTGCGTCCGAATGCATTGTATTAGTGTATTGATATGTAAATGATGACTCTGGGATGAAAATGCACTGAAAGATCCTCTTCCCTATGGTATCATTTTATCCTGCATGTTGTATACAGTCATACCAGACAGTCACAGTATTTATGAAGTGAATAAACTTCACTGGATCATGTAAAGATGAGTACCCTTAGATCCCCTTGTAAAGTCTAGCAACCCCATAAATTTTTAGGTGACGTGCCTTGTAAATATGAATAACCCCTGGTGTTACTATTCTATGACCCTCCGTCCTTTTCCTAATACTAGAGTATGTTGGCAATTACAAGTAAGTTAATATACTGCAATTATGTGCATGCGAGTTCATTAACTTAAGTATTGTACTGTCTTCCTTTGCAATTGGGTGTGGAAATGCCAGAGATTGCAAACAGCGAACGATCTACCCATGATTCCATAAATTTGTCCTGTACATGTATTGCTTTCCCTCCCTGGATCTTGAAAAGATGAGTTGGAACTGAGAAACTAATGCTGGATGCCCATCCTAACACCTCATTGTAGATTTGATTGGGGGTCTGTCACCTCTCAGGTCAAATGCTCTAATTACCGCACTACTATTATCCCCTTGCTTATTGGTATATATTTGATTTTTTTTTTATCTTTGTATGGGGATGGGCACACAGGTTGAAGCTGGGGAATTAAGGCTGGATGCTCTTCCTATTGGCCTGCCGTGGGCTCAAATGTGGGTTTGTCACCTTCCGAGTCCAGCATTCTACCAATTAAACTACAGCATGAGCCTCCTGGCTAGTACAGTGGTAACGCGCTGGCCTTGCATTTGTGAGGTCGACGGATCGCGTCTCGTCCAGGCAAGAGAGATTAAGCTGTTAACTGGGGATGTTACTGCTGTTGCTGGGCACCACAGTGGGGGGGTTGGGGCCTGTGCCGGCTGGCGACCGCCCTATGGGTCCTCCATGACCTGTTTCACTCATCCGTGGGTGAAGACTAAAACAACTACAGCAGTCCCCTTATATATGTTTGTAATGGTTTGTAAGAGTAATTCATTGTTATTCTTGCATTAGTAATGTTGTAACGTCATATCAGCACCTTGACATTAGAATATTTTTAGCGGCATTACCATCTTTAATTTTAGCAAATAGTTCTCGTTGCCTGTCTAACCTAACCTAATTTGGTTAGGGTAGGATACAGTAGACCACAGATAGCGAGGCATTTAGGTCTATATATCGCTGTGTTTATTGCAGGGGTGTTGAGTGTTACGGCGATGCTCAAAGTGGGCAGCAAGTTTTACACTTTTGATGAGTTGAGCAAGCGTTTGGAGGAATTTCAGCAAGTGGAGAAAGTACAACTGTGGGTGAGAGATTCTCGAACTGTGGTTGCAGCCGCTAAGAGGGCTAGACGAAAGTCCCTCAACCCAGCTCTGAAATATGCTGAGCTGACTTATTCTTGTGTCTTTGGTGGGCGTAGACCCTCCGATCAGACTAAGACACATAATCAGTAAGTTTTTAATGACAAACATTTTTAATTTTCTTTTTATCATATGTCCTGTATTTAAGTATTTTTTTTTACTAATTGAGGGAGCTGGCTACCTGCATCTTGTCTGACATGATTCTTCTTTATTATTTTCAGGACATCAGCTGGCGGCTGCCCATTTAAAGTACGCTTGTCCACATCAATTGATGGTCAGGCACTGGTTGTAAAGGAAATATGTCACGATCACAACCACGAGCCTGGAAAAGTAAGAACATTTTGTAATTTAAGAGCAAAATTTTATTTTGGCTTGATATTTGTTTTCCTTTTTATATGTCACTATTAGTCCCCTTTTTGGAGGTGAACACATAGAGGTTGAAGCTGGGAAATTAAGGCTAGATTTCCTTACCAGTGCCCTGCTGTGGGCTCAGTCACTGTTGTCCGTTACCAAGGGAAGTGTTCTAATCTTTGCGCTATTGGGCTCCCCTTCTTTATACTGGAAAATGTTCAGATTATTTTAACGTTATCTTTAGATTTTTTGTTGGAGTATTTAATATAAGAATTGTAGGAGTTGTTACTAAAAACAAGTGGTATTTTAAGTCTTAATAGTGCAGAACTTTAGAACAATCATATTAGCATCATTTATAGAGCATAATTTCATAATGCAATTGATATCCACAAAAATATCCTTTTGTGTACTCATAATACCATCTTGGTTGGCATTGAATAGGATATACAGTACCTGTAAAAACCACGTTTAACCTTAGATTGATACTGGCTCAAGCTCTGGTATTTTTTGTTTTGACAGACCAGTTTCCAGATTGCCAGATAAGATAACTGATTTGTAAACTCAACAAATTCCGCTCTTTTTTTTATATCCCCCTGATCCTATGATATACTTATAAAAGATTAGTTTTCTTCTTTGGCAGGCCATGTAAAGCATAAAGTTTTATTTTTTGTTATCTACACTTAAAATCACAGTAACTCCCATTGAGGATGTGCATATGCTTAATGCCATTATTACTTTCTATTCTAAAAATGTTATGAATATTTCAGTCCCTCTTATTGTGTTATCCTGGCCATGCAAATGACTTGATAGTGTAGTTTATGCTGTATAGATTGTGTGCTCACCGTGGTAGCATTTGCGACTTTGAGTCATTAGGGTCATGGCTCTGCCAAAACTGAAGTCCTTAGCAAGAAGCCATTGTTCTGGCCCTTATATGAATTGGGATACTTTGACGTAAAACCAATCACATCGTGTGTTCATCCAAACTTTTGTTGTCGTTTCAGAAGCTACATGAGGAGCCCCGACGATTGTACAAAAAAAGCCCCAATAATAATAACAACAATAGTCGCAGCACAAACAGTGTGCGAAAGCCCGTCCGTTACATTGTGAATAAGCAACGCGTCAACAGCGACAGTAGTAACAACGCCACTTCCAAGAGCAAGAGCCGTCTAGAGAATTCAGAGTCATCTCACATAGCGCTTGGGCAGTCTCCCTTCCACCACCTCCATCTTCATCAACAGCAATATCAACAGCAGCAACAAATCAAGTTGCAACTGCAACAGCACCTTCAGCAACAGCAGCAGCAACAGTTGCGGCAACGACAGGCCGAGGTCATTCAGCTAGACTCGCCAGATCATATCGATACACCCGATCACCTCAGCTCCCCTGATCTCTCCTCAACAAGTTTTGATCAGCTGGGGTCTCTCAATAACTCCGTCGATCAATTTTCGTACCTGCCGCCATCTCCTATATCTCCTAGGTAAGCTTTTACATTACTGCCCTAGCAGTCTTGTAGCATGGGAAGACTGAAAATATTTTTGAGAGACTTTGCCTTCATATCCTATCCTATGTCAGATTTGACACATCCTTTAAGAGTGCTATAGGGAAGACTAGGAAATAATTTTGAATAAATCCCTTAAGGCATTTTTCAAAGCAAAGACAAGAGATATAACCTGAATTTATGAATTTCAAGTTATTCCAGTAGTTTGTCATAGAAGTAACTTGTGAAAAATAGTACACTTGAGCACCAGCCCAGAGTCATATAGAGCCTAGAGGTTGAGAGCAGTGAGGCAAATTCACCAATGAATGACCCAACCGTAAAGATTAGAACTCTTGCTGTAGAAGGTAGAATTAATTTATTTCCTTGTAGATCTGGGATAACCCTTCTTTATCATATTGGCACAGCTGGTTTATCATGACACTGAATTAGGATATTTCATTACTATCACAGGAGGACATCCTGTTGAATCTAGGGTCTAATAATTGTACTGTGAATGCTTTAATATATATTTGGTATACAGTATACAGTAAGTTGAATAGGCCTAACTGAAGTCGATTATTTGGGAGTTTTGTTTGTGTGAATTCAGAAACAACTCTACTCCCATTTTGGAGATGTGTACTGTAGCCTAGTCGCTCTTTATGATGCCCTTTCTTCACAGCCTATCGAGTGGTTGCATAGTTGACTGCGAGGAAGACGAGCGTTTGGAACCCATCCTTGACCTTGAAGAGGCCTTGGAGGAAGCCCTTGGGGACCTCGATAGTGTAGGCAGCATGGAGGTCGACGCCAATCTTCGGCTGTTTACGCTGGGGAGCTCAGCACCCTCTTTGGTCTCCCAGTCCGAGATCTGCACTTCTCAGTCAGCAGCAGACGATCCCACTGGGCCACCCCCTGCCAAGCGTCAGAGAGGGCGGCCGAGGAAACAGTCGTTCTCGGGAAGTACGTATGAAAATAGCGTGGACATTCCAGACTTGGATTTCAGCTTATCAGATCTTATGGATTTTGATGTTTATTTGTTTTAGAAAAATAAAGAAGAGATACAGAGAGAGATTGCAAATACAGATAAAAGAAGTCGAGTCTTAAAGGAGTCTCTTGTATTATAATTAAAAGTAAGAGGAATATTAGCTTAAAGGAAGAATTTTGGAAATAATAATAATAAAATACTGGGTGGTGGTTAACTCTTTAAGAAAAGGCAGGGCCTAAGAGTCACAGTAGTAGAGGTGGAGGAGGAGGTGCCGGAGATTTCAGAAAGGAAAAAATGAATAACTTTCACCGTAGATACAAAGTCTGGAGTTCAAATCTTGTACAGAATTTCTTTGTCTGAACTTGAAAGACTTTCATAAAAATAGTTGATCAAAGTAGTTACAATAAATAAAAAAAAATATAAAAAAAATTCAGAAAAATAAGTAAAAAAAGTTAATAAAAAGGGGGAGGGAACTGTACGTCAGGTTACGGTTTCTTCCAAGACCTAACTTCTTTATTCTTTTGTAAATTACATTTTCTCTTCCTTGTTCAGTTTATTCATTTGTTTCAATGTAAATTTTTTTTTTCTTTTTAACCTCCAAGTTAAATAAAAAAAGGACAAGAACTTAATTATGGAATTAAGAGTAACGCAAGGTTTCACTTTTCATATTAATATTATTGAATGGGTTTCTTGGCTATATACAGTATATATATATTTTATATTCTTCTCATTCTCGGGTTTTGTGGGATTTTTTAAGTCGACATAAAGAAAGAAGAGGAGGAGAATAGGGAATTATTATTATTTTTTTTTTTTATAACTTTATTGTATAAACTGCACTCTGAAGTGAAGAATAATGAAATTGTTGGTTAATACAATGAATAGAACCACATGCTTTAATCCTGTTGTGTTTTATTGTTAACCTTTAATTATTGTAGATTTAGATATTTGTAAGGATGGTATTTATTAATCATTAGGGTTGAGTGCCAGTTATGAAGTTACACCGGCATGTGACACTATTTTCGTGTCTATGTTTCCTAGTGTATGTTTTTTAATGCTAAATCGTAACCATTATGTGGTTCGTGGTCCGATTAGGCAGTGATGATTCTATGGGAAAGATTGTCTTGACTTTCACAGCCAATATTTACCTTTTTCCAAGACTTGTTAGTGTGGCAGTAAATGAGTGCTTTCAGACAGGCATCTCCCTACAATAGACTTGAATGTTGCAAATATTTTAATTATTCTTTTTTCTTATGCTGTGTTTAATAATGTGATGCTTAATGCTCTATACTGGGGCTGGAGCGTAAATCTTGATGTCCAGGCAGAGAAGGACAGTCGAGACAGGTTTCCAGACAGATTGCTATATTTTCATCGCTCATGTTCCCGAATGTCATAAATAGAGAATTTGAATATGCGGATTTTAATATGTCAGTGTTAGAGCAAGTTGGATCTACATAGTCTTTAGCCTCTTCAATATGAATTATTATTGTATTAATGTATGATGCACTAGCATTATAGAGTATTTGCTAACAGACACTCTTAAAAAGTTTGGATTTATTTACCTATTAGTATACTAGGAAAAGTATCCAGTAATATAAGTGAAACCTCGTCTACTCTTTGCAATTCCTTGTTCAACTATTACTGAAGTTTATGATGTAACTTAAATGTGTGTAAAGAAAAGAAGAGAAATTGTGTTTTATCTCTCTGTCTCTTCAAATTGGCTTCTAACAATTTCACCTGTAGTTAGAAATAGAGAGTTAGAAGTCTCTTTGAGAGTGGAATTGTTTGTTTTTTGTAATTTTTCAATGGAGTTTTTGAGGTTTCACTGCTTAAATGTTTGATATGAAGTGATAAATAACGTGATTATCGTCACTTACATAAAAGGTAAGTACTAAAGACATAGAGAATTATTTTGCATACAGCTGTATATAAGTTTTAATTTGTTTAGAGTTTCCATGTTGTTCCTTGAACTCTGTCCGAACAGTCCTGAGTCCCTAAGGAACGCCACTGCCTATCCCAGGCTTTCCTCATATCTCTCAGGAAGTATATGTTTTGTTATAGTATGTGGCTGTGTGCTGTGCAGTCTTCTATAAGAGGCTTGTATGAGGTGACGTGTTACTTAACAGGCATTATTGGGGGAGAGGTTCCTTGTGGTACCACTCTGCTTGAAATAGTCTTCATTCTTGCCATCAACAGAAAGTTACTAATAGATGGATATCGGAACTGAAACACCGGCAAAGTTTAACTTTAACTTTAAATTGATGATTTGGGAAGTAGGTTCAAAGTCATTCTTTTGTTTTTGCATCTCAGTATCTGGAATTGACTATCGCAGGTTCGAGCCCACTGTAGGGCTGTTAGGAAGGGCATTCAGCCTTAATTCCCCAGCTCCAACTTTTGTGTCCACCCTATTTGAATGGGGAGTGATTGTAATACAAAACGGTGCTTTTAAGGCTTTGTCTTATAGATGTTCATATGATTTAGGTTTGAGTTAAAAGATTAAAGTTTAAAGCCCAAAGTAGGGAGCTGTTAGTGTTTCTGAGCTCATATCTCATGAATTCATTTTTAAAACTTGGTACTGGAATCAGGAAATGTGTTGAGGCTATGAGACTGGTTACCATTAATGACTCCAGCCCAAAGTCACCAGTTTTTTCAAAGATCATTAAAATACCCCAGTGTGCAAGTGAATCGATCCAATATTGTTTTTTTCCATAAAGTATATAATAAAAAAAGAAAGGTACATGACTTTACCAAGAGAGAAGTTCACCACCCAGTAACGATATTATGAACTGTGATCTATATACTCTACTTGCTAGAACATACCGGAAGGTAGAAGATTCTATTTGTCTGTAATGGATAGTTCAGCTCAGGGCTAGGGCTGGGATTGAGGAGGAAATGTAGCTAGTATTTATCTGGAGGTTTTCAAAAACTGACAGATGACTGATTTTCTGGTGCTGTAAAAAGTTGTCATATAGCTAGAGAGGTTGCTAGATCACCAATTGCTATACGTGTATTTATACTGCTTTAATTATCTGGGAGAGGCTTTGGTCACCCCTACAAATTAGCTCATGAATTTAGTTTTTCTAGTTCATAATTAGGCACATCCTTCCTCACTAATTGGAGGATGTTTGAGAAACAGAACTGAATCTGTCAACTCTGCAGGCATTTGGAATATAATTATACTTTTTTGCATGACGCTGGGACAGGCAAAGACACTTGCCCTTATCTGGTCTGGACACCAAGAAAACCCATAAGATGAAAAGTACCAGCTTAAGGACAGGGCAGAAATAAGTGAATGATATACAATAAAAGAGAGACAGAAGTAATAGTTACAGTAATAAAGACAGAAATCTGGTTGGATTAGGCCCTGAGATGACAATAGATCTGTTTTCTGAAATAGGATAGATCAACAGACTTAGTACATATATAAAAAAGGGAAAGATGATACCTTTTGGCAAAGAGAGAGAGAACCGAAATGAAAAGTAAGAGCAGGATTGTTGGTGAGTGATGACCGTAGATTCAACCCTATCAAGGATATATGTGTAAGAAGATACACCACAGATGAGAGAGCAGTATTCTAAGCAGGGCCGGATGAAAACTTATAGATTTTTAGTAATTAAGATGGAAATTTTAAAGTTGATATCAAAACAGAATCCTGGTTTCTGAGATGTGGCTTTAGCAATTTGAATTATTGTATGTGACTCCTCCAAAACTAGTTAGAGGCTATCTGCATTCTTACTATGGTAATAGAACTGAAAGAATAAATTTAATTGTTTTTGAAGACATAAGAGCTATCAGGAGGAGAAGGAGATAAAGAAATAGCCAGAAACTCAGTCTTGTAGGCCATAGGATTGGCAGGCCACTGGTAGAACCATTTCTGTAATGCGTTCAGACATAATAATTGGCATGCAAGTGCCTGGTTTGTAGTTTTTCACTTAAAGAGAAAAAGTTCATGAAGAGATATTCTGTCTCATTTTGATGTCCTCATTGACTAGTGGAGATATTTTTTTTTTATTCCTTACTGCGTTTTAATTTTTTCCTTTACATTGTTACACTTACCTGTTAATCTTTACTCGTCTGTTTCCTTAAAGTTTAATTCTTTTGCTCTCTTTTATCACGCTTCTTTGTATTGTTTTCATTTATCCTGCACAGTTTTTCTTTTTGATAAACTTGATCGTTGTTGTTTTTCCAAGCTAGCTGCCTGTCCATCCAACACTGAGTCAGTAAGGAAGTCTACAGCCAATTCTGGGCATTCCCACAGAGTTCTTAGGAAATGTATGTAGTAGTGTTGACGTATGTGGTTGTGTGTACTCCAGTTTCATATTGAGTTTGATTGTGTGAGGTGACGTTTCACATTCTTTTCTTATAGTTTAGAAGGGCTGGGTGGTGCCCACATTGCAGCCTGGCCTTTCCCTGTTCACAGGGAAAAGAGGATTCGGAAGTAGGAATGTTGAGAGGCTGTGCAAGCAGTTGTGATGTTATTGAGAGACTGGATGGCATGGCGAGTTAACTGGGTATAGATATGATTAGGAACCTGGTCTCTAGTTTGAGTCTACCCTTTAGAACTGCAAATCAGAAGATTAGCAGCAATAGATGCCAGTGTGCCTCAACTAATCCCTGCTTTTCATAAGGCACTATAACCTGAGATAGGCTTTGGTCATCAGGGCAATTGCCTCAAGTACATATATTCTAGTTGCCTTCAGTTTTATGTATGTCATATTATTCATGTTATATGATACATTTTTTCCTGAGAACTATATTCAACAACCTCTTCCTAAGTACATTAGAGCTCTTCAGGTTGCTTGCAAAACTTCAGTCTTATGTTTATTTTTATTTAATTTGCATTGTTTCTATGTGTATTATGCTCATGATAATAACCAAAGACACTGTATACCAATTTCTGTCTATTAGCTTTTTCGTACTTGCTAGCTGTATAAGCACATATTTTGAAATTGGATATGCAGTAGTGGAACAGATCTCTTCATTGATTTAAATTAATGATTAGACATAGGCTTCCATATTTTGCATATACTAAAGTCAGAGATAAGTAGTTGACAGAATACTGTACATTGAATTGTAGCAACTGATGTCTCTGTAATGCGCTGTTTTACTGCTTCAACATTATGGTTCTGATCATTATAGTGAAGGTGTATTGGTGCAAGTTTCTTGGTTGCATATGGTTTGAAAGTCAGTATAGATGCCATATTTTAAGCTACTTGAATTATGCACTGTTGTCGTGTGCTATTTTATGTCACTGTTAATCCCTATTCAAATGGAAGTAAACACAGGTTGGAACTAGGGAGTTAAGGCTTCATGCCCTTCCTAATGTCACTTCCCAAATCAAGCTCTCTTACCACTGGGCTACTGCTGTCTCCACTTGATGTCATATTCCATGTATGGAAATACTGTTTTTCCTTTAAAGCCAGAAAAGTGGCATCAGTTAAGCCCTGCCATGCCAGACTTTTTTTCTATTTTTATTTGAGTTGGAGGGCTGTAGTTTGTTTATTTTTTATGATTTGTAATTCTGCACATATTTAATGACTGTGGATGTGTTAGATTAATATTGAGATCTTTGTAAGTTCTGTAAAGCATTGTAAAGAAATATTGTCTCAAAGACATGCCTTTTATAGTTTAATGAAATAGTTTACAGAAGAAATATTTAATAGATTTTTGTTTTTGCATCTAAAATAACTTTTGTCATTGCAGCGCCACCGAGCAGAGAGAAAATGGAACGTGACCACTCAGGCGACTCAAAAGATGGCAATGGATCACCAAAAGAGAGTGATTTTCTAGGCTTCACAAATCCAATGGATAAAGTAAGTGTAGTTTTCTATGTTTTTAAATTATATTGCGATTAATACCTTTCTCAGCCAGTTTCAAGCTTGCAACTCACTGTACACTAAAGAGCATACTAAGACTGTTATATGTAGAGAAATAATTTTGATTATGGATTCTAAAGGGTTTATTCATGAAACTTGTGATCCAATTTGCTATTAAAATTTTTGATATGAGATGTCGTTTTCAACCTTCCTTACAAACTCCTGCATGACACCCGCACACCCTTCACAGCATACTCAAATAACTGAGGTGCAGCAATTTTGGACATGCCTTTTATTTGATGCTATGCTGTTGCTTGATGTTTTATGTGTCACTATTAATCCCCATTCGAATTGGAATGGATGCAGATAGGTTGGAGCTGAGGTATTAGGGCTGGATGGTCTTCCTAAAGCCCTGTATGAGCTTATTCCTGGGTTTGTTGCTTCCTGAGTCGAGTGCTCTAACCACTACACTACAGTGGTGTCCAGATTTGAGTATTAAGTGCTGTACATATCAGTGGTTTAGTAATTAATTAAATATTGAATAAGCCTCCTTGGTTGCTCTTATAGGCCTTAGTAGGGCCATCAAAGAGAAGGGAACTTTTAGTTTCACTCTTATTTAAGTCTGATTTGCTTTATGCATACATACATATGCAATGGTTACTATCCACCTTTTATGGAGGTGACTGAGTCAAAGCACAAAAATCCATCTGAAGCTAATATACCTTGATCAGTCCTCTTGACCCCTTGGGGATAATTGGTTCCCATGATACCTCCCACCTCCCTGCTTGGGTCATACATAAGGTAAATAAGCAGTAATCTTCTGTTGTGAACCCTGACAGCTCCAGCTGATTTATCCCCACCACTTATTTTGTATTGCATACCGTAACATTCTTGCTTTGCAGTACCTATTCATCATAAGAGCTGACCAATGGGATAGGTGAAGAAAAGGCTAACAATGCTGCTCTCTTTGAAAATTTTTTTTCTCGCTACAGAGCAGCTAATGGGAAGTGCAAGAATGGGCAGGTTATGGTCAGATTCTGCTGCCATACTCTTTTATTCAGTTGTATGAACCCTTTTGGCTTCAGCAAGATATGGTCCACACTTCAACCAAAATCCCCCTTGTAAGGGAAGTGGCCGAATCAAAACACACAATAACCAAAAACTAAAATACCTTCATCACTCTGATGATTAGCTCTTTGCAGTAATGAAAAAAAAATACTGACATTTCTCTGCTGTAATTTTTAATAGAATTTTGCAAATGTTCAACTCTGTGAACAGTCTTGTCTACGCAAGCTCATTGTATTAAGTTGACTTTTGTTAACTTGTAAGAAATTAACTACTGCAATTCTTTTCTTCTTAGGGCAAAAGCGAGGCTGGTAGTTTGAGCCTGGCAGATATAGCGCAGGCTAACGCCATGGCCCGCCAACTTCACGTTTATAAACCTGGTATAGATTTTGTGACAGGAGCTAGATTAGAAGTTCTGGACACACGGGATAATAATTGGTGAGAATTTATTTGCTTTGCAATTATTTCTTTTGTGCTAAATTTTCCTGAAGTAATATTTATGCCAAGATGTCTTTATGCAATTTTTATTATCATTATTGTTCACTATATTTTGTTATTATTTATTATCCTTTATGCCTGCTTTCCTTGATATCCACTACCGTGTTATTGTTAACATTATCTATATCTCGGTTTTTTCTATTCCTCTATTTTATAGCACTGTTGACTAAAATTGATTCTCTCTTTTGAATAACATTTAATTATTTAGTCTTGTTCAGTTTTGTATTTTATATATTGCTTGTCTCTCACAAGAGATATGTCTCTATTAATTTCCATCATGGGGTAGATACAGAAAGGTTAATACTTTGGGGACAGTGGCTGGATCCCTTGCCAATGCCTCTCATGAGGCTCAAAAATGATCTGTCATCTCCCAAGTTTAGTGCTCTAACCACTGCGCTACTTCAGTTCGCAGTAATACCTTACAAAGTACAGTGCAGTACTCCAGGTTAGATCATGTACGTAGGAAGTGAAACCATCATCACTCATCTAGTTTCACCTCTTGAAAAATTATTGTAGTGTTTGAACTTTGATAAAAATATTCTTTTACAGGTATCAATGTAAAGTAGTTGAAGTCGATTGGGGTGAGCTTGATATTCTCGTTCATTATGAACGCTGGTCAAATCGCTTTGATGAATGGCTGAAAATGGATTCCACGCGAATTCGTCCTTTGTGCAGAGCTTCTTCAAGGTAATATTTTCATTAAAATATCCATTGTGGCAAAGGAGAAAGAACTTCAACCCTTTTCACCCCATGAGAAGCACGGGGTTGGATGTAGTAGTTGGTCTCTTATGTTGATGCTCTTCTGAGTTGCTTGGCATCTTCTTCTGATTTTGCAACTCCATAGGTCTGACCTACACTGAAGATGCTGCCACTCTAGGTCCACTCGATTTGTTGTAAGAGTTTACTAAAATGAGTAGAGCAGCAATGGATTGGCAATCCCTCCATCCCTGGATTCTTTTCCTCTCCATGAAAAGGAGCAGGACGTGCTTCCTCAGGCCTTTTGCTTCGATTGTGGCTACCCTTCTGGGTTTAGTGTATATGTCATTTTGTGTGTAAAAATAAATTATACAATGCATTACTTCAGAACATTCACTACAAATTAATAGCTCTATCCATCAAGTAAATTTCATTAATTATGTTTAATTATTTTAACCTATAGTCTGTTTTTAATTTGTTTAAAAAACTACTTTCAATATATTCCACCTTTAGTATATTTCAGGAAAATTAGGTGACCTCTCTTTGATACATCTTCATAAGTATTCACACTTATTATCTTAATATATTTTCAGTATATTCCACTTTCAGCATATTTCAAGAAAATTAGGTGACCTCTCTTTAATGCATATTTATAATTATTCACAACTATTCTATTACTTTAATTTTTAGAAAGGAGAAAAAGGGTGGCCCTTTCAAGATAGGTGACAAGGTGACTGCCCGCTGGCCATCCGATGGCAAGAGATACCAAGCGAAGATTATCAAGTGTTTAGGAGATGGTGAGCAGTAGCTGTATATTTTCGAGATATTTATTGGGGTTGCGAATTCGACTGTTAGCCTTGTGTTAAGTGTTAATCCTGCAATTTTCTGCCAGTATCAAGTCCCATAAATATCTTGTTTTTTGTCTTGGTTGAGAAAATGAAGCCCTCATGATGGGTGAAGGTATATCCCAGAAACCTGAGGCTTGATTCATGAAAATTTATCATTGGAAATGGCTAAATTTATTTTATTATATATGTTGCGCATGAGTGTGACTGTGAGTAGATGGTGTTTGATTAGAGAAATGGAAATAAATACTATACATTTTTTTTGTTCGGTTTTCTTCCGTTGGTTTGTAGCAATCCTGCTGACTTTGTGGGGATATGCAAGATGTATTAAAGAAGTAAAATGCATAACCTCATTAATAGAAGGGTTAAAAGCCCTTACAGGTTATTTAGTTGTTTTAATTTAACTTTGTTTTATTCAGTGATTACAGTATGCAGCTGTAGATGTGTGAGTGAATGACTTAAGGTGGCAGATTTGTATAGTGTTCCGATTGTTTTTAATTTTGGTTGTGGCCAACCTGATGAATTATTGAAGAGAGTAATGCTTATAGAATATGTGTATCTAACTATCTAAATGCAAGAGCCGTGATTCCTCTTATAAAAGGATTGGCTAATCAATGTAGAAAAATTGACTCTGTGGGGGAAAATACAAGGGAAGGGATTCCTGATCCCTTGCTCAACCCCATTTAGGTGACTTTTATTGCATGCAGGAAAATGTGGAGAAGGTATTCTTGCACCTTAGGGGAAAATTGTATATGATATATAAGATCTGAAGTAGGAAGATATCCTGGTGAATGGGGAAGGATGAAGTCATCCCAGTAATCCCTGCTTTTCATAAAATCATACTAAAAGGGATAAGAAAGTAACTGGCTCTGACCACCCTCAATGAAATAATGTTTCTTGCAATAAAGCAGCTGATAGAAGGGAATAGAGTGGACAGGTGATGAGGAACCCTGCTGCTTAACTTAAATGAGCAGTTATACTAACCCTTCTCTTGTGGTGCCTTTTGTTGAAGCCAACTTTTTGGCTTTAGAGGCATTTCATGCCCTCTTGAATAATAAAAACTTTAAGCTATTTATTTTTCAGATCAATATGAGGTTCTCTTTATGGATGGCGTTACAAAAATTGTACGTGCTGGAGGTCTCACTAGAGTAGATTTTAAGGTGAGTTTTAGAATGTGCTTTACTGACCAATGTTTTATTTCCTTCAAATGTTACACCAACACTATAGGTTAACGCATGCACACACTCTGTTCACCAAACTTTAGAATATGATTTTCATGGTTAATATGTGTATGAGTTTTTAATATGTATACAGATTCAGCCAATATGTAAAGAATACATTCTTTAAGTAGCACCATTTTTATAGTTCCCTAGGCTCTTTTAACTCAAAGAATCTTTGTTATGCACCTGCTTAGAACATCTTCTTTATGTAGGTTTGTACCTATTTATATAAACTTTTTCATTATTACTCATGGTTTGCTGTCAAGCACGAGGCCATATGCCGATGAAACTAGCAATGTGGGAACAACTGAACCAAATAAGCAAAGGCAGAAGTGCTACACCATATTCCACCTATCCTCACATTTACTGTCAAATTTATTTCCAAGGAAATACATATTTCCGTCAGCTCTTCTGACATGCAGAATATATAAGCAAGGTATTTGATTGAGCCCACGGCATTTTGTAAGGTAGGACATACAGCGGTAATTCCCAAGCTCAGTTTATTAGGTATGGCGTACAGCGGTAATTCCCAAGCGCTAGTCTGTCTGTGTCCACTCTCATAATGAGCACTAATAGTTGAACCTAAAACATGTCATAATTAGGAAGTTGTGAGGATTTTATTAGGGAAATATATAAGGCACAGCTTGAGAAATGCCAAGAAAATTATATAACCAATTTACTCTTGGCCCATTTAAATAGAATAGACAATGGAAAACATATCTATTGCTGTGTTATATATTGGAGAATTGCTCATATTACTCTTATTTTGTGCTAACACTTTTGATTATAGAATGTAAGAGAAACCATCTAGTTGAGAAATAAACTGTTCATCCTTTGCATTTACAGGCATCCAAAAGCCTGGGAGAGTCAGGAACAAATATTGATGAGTCTAGTTCAAGTAGCCCTAAAAAACTTGGCCAGGAATTTGATAATGTGATGCTGCTTTCGCCTGCGGGAACTACTGCGAGTTCCAATGACTCCCTCCCGTCTAGCCCAGAGGCTGCAGTTGGTAAATATTTTTATTTTCAACTTCTTATCATTTACTTATACCTGTCAGTCTACTTATCCATCTATGCTCACCTATCTGTTTTGACCCACCCTGTCGTTTTCTTACAAAAACAAGTCTGTCTGCATACTTTTTTTAAGTATATGTATGCTTACCTCTCTCACAGTACCTCAGTTTTGCTATCTCTGCATGCACACTGCATATCAATTATGACCCTTGTGTCCTGTGGTTTGTGTGGTGCATGAGAGCAATCTAAAATGAGAGGGAAAAGTATGACAAAGGTTACTTTAAGGCAAATTTGTTTTTTGTTGTTATTAAGCTACCTGGCCGAACAGCTGCAAGTCCCTAAAGAAACCCAGGGCTGATCCCAGGTTTTCCCACAGAGCTCTCGGGGAGTGTATGCTGTGTTGGTGGTATATGTGGTTGTGTAGTGCACTCTACCATAATGTGCTTCCCGATTTTATGTTACCATCGTTGTTAAATTTGTGTAATGATAGGATACTTAGAGATGTGAAGGAGAGCATGATGGGTCAAGTTAGAATTAGAGCAAGATACTATTTGCAAATGACATTGGCCAGATGGCTAAATCAGAGGCAAAGTTTAAGAGATTAGCATAGGCGTTTTGTGGGGTATTTTAGAAGAGAATATTAGTAGTTTATGTTGAAATGCATAAGGAGATGAGATAGAGCAGAAATTCTAGTGAAAACAGAAGCATATGGTGGTTAATGAGTAAAGGTACTTCACGTTGAAAGAAAAGATAAACTGTACTGTATTAGAGTGTGGAATAAGTCTTTTTCAAAATGAATGACTTTTGAGTATCATACAATTCTCTTTGATAGCAACTCTTAGACTCATGAATGCTTGTCATGAAAAGAAACCTGAGGCTATGGAAGTGCTATAGAACAAATAATATAATGAACTAACCACTGAAATAAATTTTCATCTAATTGATGCAGGTGAAAACTCCCAACTCCATAAAACAGTGAACTTGGTGCCAAGAAAGAGCATCTTTGATGTAGAAATCATCGAACAGAAAAGGAAGCCAAAGCGTAAAGCAGCTGTTGAGGAATTATTTGAGTCAATCAAAAAGCGACGCAAATCAGAGGTAAGATATAGTGGTACAATGTACATTCTTATTGCTGTAGTTCATCATTCTATCTTCCTAATTCTATTTTTAAAGAGCTTTTAGATGGACATTTTTGCCATCTATAAACTTTCAGTGTGAAAACCCATCCAACTTTCAGCCCCATATCTCTGATAGTGTGTAAACTTAGTTTTCCTCATCTTAGGAGCACATGAATACCTCCTCTTTGTTGTCCTGTGTCATATATTGTTGACTAAATTGGACTGAGCGATGGGAATGGGAACCCCTCCTTTGTATTTTACTCTCACAAAAAGTAAAGTTTTTATTTTGTCCCAGTCACCCCCTTATTAGATGATATATAGCTTTTGTTTTTCTGTACTTAACTATCTTATGTGTATGGCATTACAGGGCTCACCGCCTTTTAAATCAAAAGAAAGTCATAGCAGCAGCAGCAGATTTGATATGTATATGAAAGAAAAAAAGAAGAAGCAAAGCAAAGTTGTTTTTCCAGTGGAACGAGGCTCAGGTGCAGGTCCCTCGTCTAGATCGTCTGAGAGGGACACTTCTCTAGTAGCCATTAAAAAACAAGCTAGTGAAAGTCATGTGTCAACTCCATGTAAGCTTCATTTGGTGTCTTTATTGATTTTTATTTTTCTTGAATCCAGCCTGGGATACGAACTCAGGATACATGAGCAGTGTAAAACCTTTCTTGTCCAGGTGTGGCAACTTTACTAGTGTGAGTGGATAAGTCATAAATAGTTTTTTCCTTTGGTTATGGCCCTCTCTCTGACCTTGGCAGAAAAATGCAGTATATGTGAAAAAATTCGTTGCTGATTTGTGTGCTTATCCATAGTGTTTGGAAAGAAAGAATTCTACACTTGTATTCCCTTGTCGTTAGAGGCAAGCTAGTGAGGGATAAGGGAACAAAGAGCTGGAAGTCCCATTTTCCATTGCATATTATATTGCCATGAGACAACTGTCAGTCGAGATGAAGTTGGGCATATCGTGTTGGATCCTTACCACCTCAAAAATTTTCCTATATATGAACTACTTTGCTAGTTTAGAGGCATATGTTGAGCAAAGAGAAAAAAAGTTGTAAACATTTATAAGCCATCCCTTCCTTTTTACAGATCCTAATGCAGTTATTATTTCTATGGGAAAAGGATGGAAGAAATGTATTGTAAAACGCATCACAGGAACCAGCACCAACAAATGGGATGTGTATTTTGTCGGGTACGTTGTAAGTCATGTGACATCATTAGTTAAAGGTGATATGTTCTTATATGAGCTGGGTCTAGCTTACTGTATACATCATATCGCCAGTGATATTTCTTTATTTGTGTTTTACATTGCATAACATACGATAATGCACACACTGTAGTATAAAGTTTAAACCTCATCTCTTCAAGATTTTTGCTATTTAATTTCAGACCAGATGAAAAGAAACTTCGGAGTCGACACGATTTGATGCGTTACCTCATAGAAAATGGGATTTCCTATGATGCAGAGAAATTTGATTTTTCTCTTAAAAATCTAAAAGGTTAGTCATTTACATTAATTTGTTTAATTTTTTTTTCTGTTCTGATACAGGTATTGCTGCCCATATGACTTTAGTGTTTTAAATAATGCTAGCACTGCAAAACTATCTTTATATTTGGTGCCATTTTATGTTCTGTTGTCCATCGGGCAACTGTTGTTCTTATTTTCTGTTTCCTGTGGTTCTCCCTTTTATTGTTTTGCCAGTGGCCCTTTTGATTACATATACGGAGAAAGTATGGACTTGTAGGATAAGTAATGAAGAAGGAACTCCACTTGTTTTAAATTCCTCACTGTTAGTATTTGGGTATATCTTTTATTAAGCTCTTTTAAATTCTGCACTCTTGGTATTTGGGCTTATCTTATATGCAGTTGACTTAGAAAATACATGATACTTAGTACAGTATTTGAGATTATCTGCTATTCAGTTTTTTATTCCTGACTCTTGGTATTTGGCCTTATCCTATATTCAACTGTTTTATATTTCCCATACTTGGTATTTGAGTTTATCTTGTATTCATTTTTAAAGTCCTCACTCTTGGTATTTGGCTTTATATTACAGTCATATGTTTTAAATTCGTTACTCTTGGTATTTGGGCTAATTTTATCTTCTGTAAACAAGTCTGTTGGGGAGAGCAAACCCTTGGATGGGAATAAGTACTATTGTTAATATATATTTCACACTTTCATTATCAAAGTTATAGTCTCTTCAGTATGGAAGAATAGCTTGTGATGAGGATTTAGGAAATTCTGCCGGAAATATATTTGCCATAGGAATATTCTTCGTATAGGTAAATTCCCTGTATAGGAAAATTCTCAGCCAAAAAAAAGTAAATTGCAAAACAAAATGATTAGCTGTTCCCTTATAATGGCAACTTAATCAACTGACCTACAAATTAGCTAGTTTACAGTCTGCTTGTGTGCCTCCTCTGATTAATATTTCTGTGCAAACTACCCATTACAGTGGTCTATACAGTGGAAACTAATAAAGTCAGTGTAATATCTGTGGGTGATTTGAGCTATATATTTGAATAGAGAGAAAATACTGTGAATAAACGTATTGGATATGTGAAAATTAAGTGTAAAACAAGAGTTCTTACCGTGCTGGAAAATGATAATTTATCAAAATGTAGAACATTTGGTGAGCATTGTCATCCTTCTCAACCCTTGAAACAAAAGTTTATGAAGCAAAACTGAAATTAAAATCAGCTGTTGATTCACAAACCTTTACACAGTTGTTACTTGCCGATACCTCATCTAATTTAGGTAAGAACACTTTATCTCTGATGCTGCCTTTAGCATATATGTTTTGCAATATTAGAGGCTGGTGGCAAAAGAAGAACTAAGCACCCCCTGTCGCAACTGGAAGAAGTGAGTGTATAATTCCGGGAGAATATAAATATCTTTAAACTGGTGAGCAGTTTTTAATATATTATGGGGGTGAAGGTGATACTGTGAGAAGTTTAGTGTTTGAAACACTAATGGGTTAGATGACCTTGAGAATAATTAAGACTGCTCTTGCAATGGTGCTCTCATATGCAGCCCAGATGTATATTATAAGTTATTCACGCTATATATTAGCATTGCACGCCTTTTTTTTTTATCCTGGTAAATCTTGAAGATAAAGAATGGCACCAACATTTCCTATAGAATTGTAGAATGTTTTTGAGAGAAGTCAGAATAATATGATCAGGAGAAACAACAGTATAGATGACTTCCACAGTGCAATATAAAGCTCAGTTACTAACATGCATCCAAATTTGTGGAAACTCATAACTTATTTGAAAAAGGAAGAAAGCTTAGTGAAAAAGAAAATGTGTGATTTAGATCGAAGAGATACAGCAGAGATGAAGAAAAAGTATGGTGATATTAATGCAATACTTAAGGAGAAAAATGCTTCGATACAATCCGTAACAAAAAGTACATTATTTACGCAGGATTTCTTGGAATTTTCATTTGTGTTAAAGGATTTCATCACGTTTTTTTTATGTTTAACATTACATAAGGACTTGTATATTTAATGCTTTTATAAACCCTTCATCATTCTTTTTTTAATTTTATGAAATGCTGATTTAATACCCTTTCTTACTGTCCATGCGGTGAATTTGTCTTAAAGGGAAATTTCCAGTGACAAAAATGTTTACATTAAATATTCTGGACTTGTGTTATGAGATGTATTGGCTTGAGAAATATTAGGCTATGACTCATGTATATTATGTAACTATATATATATATATATATATATATATATATATATATATATATATATATATATATATATATATATATATATATATATATATATATATATATATATATATATATATATATATATATATATATATATATATATATATATATATATATATATGAATCATTTTTTTACCCCGACCAACTACACACCACAGAAGGTAAAAAGGAATCCAACCTTATAGCTTATATCTGCTATACTTAGGGATGAACGCATTCTATCTGAATGCCACTATGTTCATATTACAGATTCCCCAACCTCACTCGTGGCTTCATTTTAGCATTTAATTCAATTCCCAACCTCATTCGGGTCATACAATAACCAAGCAAAGCACATTACATATGTGAAAACATGAATAATTTTTTACCCCGACCGGGACTTGAGCCTAGGACTTATAATTACTAAGTCAAGGCTCTACCAACTACACACCACAGAAGGTATAAAAGGAATCCAACCTTATATAGCTTATATCTGCTATACTTAGGGATGAACGCATTCTATCTGAATGCCACTATGCGTTCATCCCTAAGTATAGCAGATATAAGCTATAAGGTTGGATTCCTTTTATACCTTCTGTGGTGTGTAGTTGGTAGCGCCTTGACTTAGTAATTATAAGTCCTAGGTTCGAATCCCGGTCGGGGTAAAAAATTATTCATGTTTTCACATATGTAATGTGCTTGCTTCGTTATTGTATGACCCGAATGAGATTGGGAATTGAATTAAATGCTAAAATGAAGCCACGAGTGAGGTTGGGGAATCTGTAATATGAACATAGTGGCATTCAGATAGAATGCGTTCATCCCTAAGTATAGCATATATAAGCTATAAGGTTGGATTTCTTTTATACCTTCTGTGGTGTGTAGTTGTTAGCGCCTTGACTAAGTAATTAAAAGTCCTAGGTTCGAGTCCCTGTCGGAGTAAAAAAATGATTCATGTTTTCACATATGTAATGTGCTTGCTTGGTTATATATATATATATATATATATATATATATATATATATATATATATATATATATATATATATATATATATATATATATATATATATATATATATATATATATATATATATATATATATATATATATATATATATATATATATATAGTGATCCTTCGCTGGATCGTGTTCCTTGGCTCGCGTTTTCACTGTACCACGGTTTTTTTGGGGCAAATTATTTTTTTTTGGGGGGGGGTATATGCAAAAATATTAAAATATTAATAAAATAAAAATTCTCAGTATTTTAATTTTTTTTATTGAAAAAAACATATTTCATTATCTTATTGATAAACAAAATTTATTTCCCAGCGTACGAATAATAAAATAGTAAAAAATAGTAAAAAACATAAATTTAGATATACGTACATACAGTATAACTCACAGTATTGTATCATGCGAAATAGTGTCTGATAGCATACAATGTTTTTGGGGTCGCAGCTACGTGAGCTAGCATATATATTTATATTTCCAGTAGTTTCATGATTTTATTGATAAAAAAACGTATTTCTTAGCCTAAGAATAATAAAACAGTAAAAAATATTAAAAAACATAAATACTAACAGTATTGCAACATGTAAAATGCGATAACGCTATTAGCGTTTCGGACAAAGGCTCGTTCAGTCTAACTCACGTGTGCGCCGTTCACGTTGTGCTTATTAATACGTTTTGCTTGTGATATTTTTACTCGCATATTTTAACCTTTGCAATGCCTCCCAAGCATCCTTCATCTTCTAAGGCTTCTTGTAGTGAGCCTAAGCTGCAAAGGAAACTGTTAACCATAACAGATAAGGTAAGTTTACCTATCACGTACATATAAATTTACATTGCATGCTGTTATTTATAAAGTAAAGGGTGGTCTTTTAATAATGCAGGGAGGGTTTATACAGTAAACGTAAAAATAATTTAAAAACACCTATGTACATGAGTATGTCATATAAATTTACGCTTGCATGCTGTTATTTATGAAGTAAAGGGTGGTTTGTTAACATTACAGGGAGGGTTTATACAGTTTATACGGGGTAAGCGTAAAAATAAATTAAAATATCTATGTACATATAGGCTAATCCTACTCCGCGATTTTCCTGTCTCGCGCCGGGTCCCGGAACCGAACCCTCGCGATAATGGAAGGAACACTGTATATATATATATATATATATATATATATATATATATATATATATATATATATATATATGACGTAGGGTATTTTATTATCCCACCTAACGTTGTATATAATTATGGTAGCGTGGTTGGTGAAAGACATCTTCTTTCTATACATTTATTCTTATTTTAACATCTATGTACTCAGAGCTCCTATTACTACAGTTCCTGTCACGACTAATTCCTGAGTCCCACCCCAGAAGGGGGGAGGCTAACTCAGCTGTACTGTGTTAACTCGGCATCTGGCGTATCTCATATCTCAAGAGGGTGAGAGATATAAACCAGTCCTTTATTCCCCATACCACACAGAAACCCTTGTCCTAAATGTGAAGTACATGCCCGGGGGAGATACCCAATGGCAATAGGCGATTACCACCCACTCCTTTGCAATAGGCTCGTTGGAATAGCCCCTTCCCTTATAGGCGGGACTCCACTTCGAACCTGGAGTTGATTTGCAGGACTGGATGTCAAGACACGCCCCTGCCCTTGGGGTATTTCAAGAACCACCCAGGGCAGGCACAGTGAGTTGAGTTAGAGACCGGGCCTTGCCAGCAGCAGAGTTAACACAGTACAGCTGAGTTAGCCTCCCCCCTTCTGGGGTGGGACTCAGGAATTAGTCGTGACAGGAACTGTAGTAATAGGAGCTCTGAGTACATAGATGTTAAAATAAGAATAAATGTATAGAAAGAAGATGTCTTTCACCAACCACGCTACCATAATTATATACAACGTTAGGTGGGATAATAAAATACCCTACGTCAGTGGTGGCAGCGGTGGGATACTATCTTACAAATTGGTGTCATTAGACTGGGATAATAAAATATCCCACCGCTGCCACCACTGACGTAGGGATATTTTATTATCCCAGTCTAATGACACCAATTTGTAAGATAGTATCCCACCGCTGCCACCACTGACGTAGGGTATTTTATTATCCCACCTAACGTTGTATATAATTATGGTAGCGTGGTTGGTGAAAGACATCTTCTTTCTATACATTTATTCTTATTTTAACATCTATGTACTCAGAGCTCCTATTACTACAGTTCCTGTCACGACTAATTCCTGAGTCCCACCCCAGAAGGGGGGAGGCTAACTCAGCTGTACTGTGTTAACTCTGCTGCTGGCAAGGCCCGGTCTCTAACTCAACTCACTGTGCCTGCCCTGGGTGGTTCTTGAAATACCCCAAGGGCAGGGGCGTGTCTTGACATCCAGTCCTGCAAATCAACTCCAGGTTCGAAGTGGAGTTCCGCCTATAAGGGGAGGGGCTATTCCAACGAGCCTATTGCAAAGGAGTGGGTGGTAATCGCCTATTGCCATTGGGTATCTCCCCCGGGCATGTACTTCACATTTAGGACAAGGGTTTCTGTGTGGTATGGGGAATAAAGGACTGGTTTATATCTCTCACCCTCTTGAGATATGAGATACGCCAGATGCCGAGTCCCACGGGACCCGCTATATATCTTCGTGACACATTTTAACCATATATATATATATATATATATATATATATATATATATATATATATATATATATATATATATATATATATATATATATATATATACAGAGTCACCTCATGATTTACGCAAATGTAATCTACGTGAATTTGGGTTAGTGCATCTACAAAATAATAGTAAAAACATTTGAAATACGTGTTTAGCACGAGCGAGAAAAAATGAGGTGCTGAGTGGAAGAAAAATGGACCTAACGACCACTAACCAGAGCTTGTGCCTTTGTTTGCAGTGTGGTCGGTCAGTACCCTCTACAAAATTAGATTTTCTCACGGAGTGATTTTCCACGTAAATCATTGTTGTTCACACTCTCTCTCTCTCTCTCTCTCTCTCTCTCTCTTTCAATATATATATATATATATATATATATATATATATATATATATATATATATATATATATATATATATATATATATATATATATATATATATATATATATATATATATATATATATATACACAGTGGTGACCTCAACCCAAGAACTTAATATGTTCCAAAAAAGTTTATTTGGGTTGGAAAGTTCGAGGGTTGGATTTGATTTTCCCATTGAAAAGCATATAAATCCATTAATCCATTCCAGGTCACCACAAATATTAATTTTGAAAGTTTTTGTCATGTAAAACAATAGATATTATACATGTTATAAGCAATATACTCTGTAAAAGGAAAATAGCATACATAATTAAGGAAAATTTAATTAATAATAGATGGAAGGGGAATAAAGCCAAAGAGCTGGGTGATGGTTACAAGCTATTCTATAGTGGAGCAAATGCGTAGGGTAGGAATGGAGTTGGTATAGTACTGTCTGAGGAAATGAAGAATGCAGGGACGGAAGTGTATAGGAAGAATGACCGCATTATGAAAGTGAAGATATGTTATGGAGGGGAGACAATGAACATCATTAGTGCTTATGCACCACAAGTGGGGTGCACAGAGGAGGAAACGAGCTGTTTTTGGAACGAAATATGTGAGGTAATGCAGGAACTGGAGGAGAATGAGAGGATTATAGTGGGTGCAGATTTTAATGGGCACGTTGGAAATGGAAATGATGTAATTGAACGGGTGCATGGAGGACATGGAATACGGGAGAGAAACCCAGAGGGAGAGAGTATAGTAGACTTTGCCATGTCCTTTGAGATGGCAATAGTGAACACGTTCTTTGAAAAGAAGAGGGAGCACTTGATAACGTACAGGAGTTGTGGTAGATGCTCTCAAATAGATTACTTCCTTTACAATAGATTAAGGCTGGTGGAAATTAAGAATTGTAAAGTTATTCCAGGTGACCATGTAGCCCCCCAAACACAGGCTTCTGTGTTTGGGCCTGAAGATAAAAAGAGAAAGAAAAATGAAAACAAATGTAGTTAAGAAATTCAGGTGGTATAAATTGTCAGGGAGGGATAATGATGATAAGAGAGAGTTTAGAAGAGTGTTGGGAGAGATTGATTTGGAAATTGAAGATGTGGAGGAATGGTGGAGGCATAATGCATCAGTGATTAGAAGGCATGGAAGGGAGATACTAGGGGAAACATCTGGAATAGTATGGGAAGAAAAGGAAAGCTGGTGGTGGGAGGAGGGTATAAGGGAGGTTGTAAAAGGTAAGGAGGCAAAGAAGAAAGTTGAAGAGGCACAATTGCAGGAAGACAGAGAAGTATTAAGGGTGAGAAACAAAGAAGTAAAAAAGGTAGTAGCTCAAGTTAAGGCAAGGGCATATGATGAGGTTTATGATGAACTGGGAAGTAAGGAAGGTTTAAGCAAGATGCTCAAACTGTCAAGGGTTAGAAATAAAAGTACAAAGACATCACTCATATTAAACAAATTAAAAATGGAAATGGTACGGTCGTAAAGAAGGAAGAAGACATCCTGAAACGATGCAAGGAGTATTTTGAGCAACTGCTAAGTGAAGAAAATGAAAGACTTATTAGAGATGGACAATGTGGGGTTGGGGTTTTAATAAATGATGCTAGAATGTTTTTAAGATTCTGTTTTACTAAGGGGACTCAAAGTACCGAGCTCGGTTAAGAGCTCGCAAACAGACAGGACAGATATTTGTACTTGAACACCCTATCTTCAATACCATTAGTCGGTTAAATGAAACTCAGAATTCAACTTTCTTTTAATTTTGGAAATGCAATGACATTAAAAGAATTGAATTAAATTTCTCAAATTAAACTTTATGAAATGCTGCCTCGAACCCCGGAGGAGGTGAGTATGAGTTCGTTTCCCGGCACCACGGACGTATGCCAAGACTTTGGCCTCAACTCGATGATTACCTCTGTCACACAGGCAGAGTAGAATACAGGACACTGCAATTTCAGAAACAGAAATGACACAGTTTATAATGGGAAACTGAAAGCATGAGCACACATATAATGAGTTTCCAATGTCATTCTACTGGATGAATATATATAGGTTATTCACAGCTAACCCGAAATATTTATGAATATATATAGGTTATTCACAGCTAACCAGAAATATTTATGCTACCATAATAGCATACAAAACATTAATTCTTTACTGGTTTTAAAGAAAATAATATATTCACAATAAATGAAGAATAAGCAAGACAAATACAGTACTGTATGTATTCCTTAAATTGTGGGCAACCACAAAAGTTGCAATGCTTATTCCTGATATGAAATTAATATGGTAAAACACTCTATTTTGGGTAAAGGAAGAATCTACGAGATAAATACAGTATTCATTCACTTTTAGTTATCAAGAACTTTGCAATAAAAAAAGGGTGCAAAACCACCTTTTGAGGTATTTGCAACTTATAACTCAAAACACTTTTTGAGGTATTTGCAACTTATAACTCAAAACACTTTATCCCCAACATATGAAGAATTAGCAAGATAAATACGGTATGCATTCATTAAATTGTGGTTAACAAGAAATATTTGCATAGCCAACTGGGAAAAATTACCTTTTGAATATTTGCAATTTGGCTTTTTGGCAAATAGCTTTATTGACGAGTTTTTGAAGTAAAAAAACACTTTATTTACGATGATAGAAAGGGGTGAAATGAAATTAGAATTTATTAGGAAGAGAGATAGATTTTTACGGGCTCATAGCTAGTCTTCAGAGGATGAGATTTTCGTTTATCACATTCAGTGAAAAGAAACTTCTCAGCAATATATATCAGCTGTAATTTACAGGTTAAGGAATTAACTTTGGCATGTGAGATTCCAGTGTGGTAATCTACAAAATTTCGTGTGACTGGGAATGGAATCTGAGAATAGAAAGCCATAACATTTATCCAGTAACGAATGTAACTAATTCTCGAAAATAAACCAATTTGCTTGACCCACGAGCTTTACCATACACTATCCCTCACCTTGTTGTGCTAGATGAATTCCTTGTTGTGCTAGATGAATTCCTGTGAAGATGCCACGTAATTTGATTTTAAATAAACTTAGACCACCCAGGCGAGATGTTGCCTCTGGGCAGTCTCGGCGCCAAAAGAGCGCGTCTCCTTCTTGTGCTTCGTGACGTCATCTGTAGGAGACATTCCTAGAGCAGTAATTGGCTCTGATTTCATTTTAAGGACTATTTTAGTGGTGGTCCCTGGCAGGCAATTATAGCAGAGATGCAAGGGAGAGACAGTATTTTTAGGTGCAACAAGTGGAAGCAAATAAAATAAAACGAGAATAATAATGAAAAGTTAGGTTACTGGTTATTCTTTTCTTAATTTTCTTGGCCCGTTGCAGACAGAAAAATAGGAGCAGCCTTTATATTGGGGCTATACTTCTACACGTACAAGAAGAGTAAATAAACTATATAGAATTAGCTATAAGCTAAAATACAAATTGCAAATAATCATAATCTGCGAAAGTCAAGAAGTGGGAATTATTTTATTAGTTAAAAAATAACAGTTATGTTAAAGGGAATTAATTTTTTTAGTTAGAAAATAACAGTTATGTTACTAATTTTATTTAATAAGGCATCTAACAGCCTCTGTTGACATTGAGCGAAACACTCTGTCACAGACAAGTAAACATGGGAATGTAATGGGGTTCTCTAGGGAAGAAGTGATGCGTGCCTTAAAGAAAATGCAGAATGGGAAGGTAAAAGGACCCGACTTGATTCCTGTTGAAGTTTGGAAAGCCTTAGGAGAGGGAGGGGTAGACATCTTGTATGATTTTATGGCAAAAAACTCTGTACATGAAAAGATACCAGAAGAGTGGTGGGAAAGTATATTAATACCTATATTTAAAGGTAAAGGTGATGTTCAAGAATGCAGCAATTATAGAGGCATTAAGCTAATGTCTCACACGCTGAAGATACTGGAGAGAATGATAGATTGGAGGCTAAGAGAAGAAGTGAGAATAGGGAAACAACAGCTGGGATTTATGGAGGGAAGCATCACAACAGATGGAATATTTTGTATAAGGCAGCTGATGGAGAAATTCAGAGAAATACAACGAGACTTGCGCCTGGTTTTCATAGACCTTGAAAAGGCCTATGACAGAGTGCCAAGACAGGAGATATGGAGATGTTTGAGGGAGATGGTACCAGAAAAGTATGTTAGAATTATTCAGGAGATGTATAGGAATGTGTATACCAGAGTGAGAAGCAGTGTTGGAGAGACAGTTGGATTTGAGGTAAGAGTTGGATTACACCAGGAGTCATTACTTAGTCCATTCATCTTCAATGTGGTGATGGATGTAATGACCAAAGATATGAGAGAAGCAGAGCCATGGTGCATATTATATGCATATGACATTGTATTGTGTGCAGAGAGGAGGGAGGATTTGGAGGAGAAGCTGAAGGGATGGAGAGCAGCACTTGAGGAGAGAGGAACAAGGATAATAATAATAATAATAAACTTTATTTCCATTTTACAATGGGTATTCGTCAGCCAGGACAAGCCCCAACCCCCCACTGTGATGTCCACCCACAGCAGTTCCTGCCAGTAAACAGCTTAAACTCTCGGTCTTGGACGGGGACCGATCTTTCGACCTCGTGAATGCGAAGCCAGCGCGTTACCACTGTACTAGCCAGCAGGTTAAAGACCGAATATATATGTGCCAACATTGCTAAGGATGGTGGACATAGCATAAGAATGGATGGAGAAGAAATAAAGAGAGTACAGAAGTTCAAGTACTTGGGGTCCACAGTTGAGGCTAGTGGAAGCATGGATCAAGAAGTGAGACATCGATTCAGGCAGAATTGAATAACTGGCGGTCTGCATCTGGTGTTCTCTGTGACAAGAAGGTACCACTGAGATTAAAGGGAAAGTTTCATAGGACCGTTGTAAGACCAGCTATGTTACATGGAACAGAAACAGCAAGTATGAGGCAGACAGAGGAGAAGAGGATGGCTGTAGCAGAAATGAGAATGTTGAGGTGGATGTCTGGAGTAACAAAGAAGGATAGAATTAGGAATGAGTATATAAGAGGATCGACAAAGGTAGTTGAATTATCAAAGAAAATACAGTTGGGAAGGCTTAGATGGTATGGACACCTGTTACAACGGGACAAACATCATGTTGGAAGACATATGATGGAGATGGAAGTTCAGGGTAGAAGGAGGAGAGGAAGACCAAGAAAAAGATGGTGTGATTGTATAGGGGAAGACTTGAAATGGAAGGGTATTGATGAAAATGAAGCACAGAACAGAAATAGATGGAGACGACTCTTTCACAACTGCGACCTTATATAAAAATGAGCTAAACCTGAGAAGAAGAAGATTTACCTATGTGGATGATTGTTGCTGGCATACATGTATGGTGGTGGAGGAGGAGGAGGGGGATTTATTTTTTGGAAGGAGAGTCCCATTCCATAAAAAATTTAGGGAACTCTTCTGTTACACGCTTTATTTCTGATGTTTTCTCTCTTTTCTCTTTTGGAAGCTGCTTCCCTGCCTACTGGGACAAGGAAATGATCCAGAGAAATTTGTCTTTTTTTCTTTGGTAAGCTTTTCTAAAAACATTCATCGCATTGTCATCTACCATACTCACTACTCTATTGCCCACAGTGTTATCTGGGTGATGATTCTCAATAAAAGCCTGGGCATCATTCCACTTACTAAAAATTTCTTTCAGTTCTTCACTGGATACCTTTACCCCTTCCTCCGGTGACTGCTCCTCTTGGAGAATCTTCAGCTGTTCATGTTGCAACTCAATTAATTAATCCGTGGTAAGTTCTTTGTGGTCTTTCACTAGCTCCTCCTAATTGGCCTCCAAGGCCAAACTTTTGCCCGTGGCCACAATTTCATTCACTATTTGAATAGCTAACTCCTGCTTGAAGCCTTCAAAGTTTCTATCAGTAACACAACCTGGCCAAAGTTTCCTCCAGGCAGAGTTCAATATACGATATGAAACCTCCTTTCATGCTCTTTCAATTGCCAATGCAATGGAGGATATGAAAGTGGTCTTTCCAGAAATCACGAAGGGTCAAATCCATGTCATTGGTGACCTGAAAACACATGGCAAAAAGACCTTTCGTATACAACTTTTTAAAGTTAGAAATTACCTGGTGGTCCATGGGTTGGAGGATAGGAGTGGTGTTGGAAATCAGAAATTTTACTTTAATGAAGCGTAATGTATAGCGAGATCATCTTCCACACCTGGAGGATGGGCAGGAGCATTATCCATTATGAGGAGACACTTAAGAGTCAAATAATTTTCCTCAAGATATTCCTTCACTGCTGGCGCAAACACTTCAATCAACCACTCTAGGAATAAGATCCGTATGACCCAGAGCCTTTAGATTTGACCTCCACATTACTGGGAGGCTAGCCTTCAATACGTTATTGTTTTTTAATAACACGTGGACTTTCAGAGTGGTAAACTAAAAGAGGCTTGATCTCACAGTCCCCACTAGTATTAGCGCACAATAAAAGGGTATACCTGTCTTTCATTGGTTTGTGGCCAGGCAGTGATTTCTTACAGTTCCCACTAGCATTAGCGCACAATAAAAGGGTAAGCCTGTCTTTCACTGGTTTGTGGCCAGGCAGTGATTTCTCCTCTTGGGTTATTTAGGCTCTTTTGGGCAACTTCCAAAAGAGTCCTATTTCATCACAATTAAACACTTGTTGCGGAATATAACCTTCATTATCGTCAAATTAAGCGAATTCCTTCCTGTAAAAATCTACTGCTTTTTGGTCGGAACTAGCCACCTCTCCATGTCTAATGATGCTATGACTCCCAGTTTGGCGACGAAAGTGTTCAAACCAGCTTCTACTGGCTTTAAATTTGTCAACTTTAGCGCCACTAGAACTCTGAGAGTTTGCTACTAAATCTTGGTGGATTTGCAAAGCATTAGCGCATATTGTGGCCACGCTAATACTGTTGCCAGCCAATTGTTTTTAATTTATCCACAACAATAATAATTTTTCTACATCCTCTATCACCAGTGACCTTTTCTGCATTGATATATTGACTCCCGTAGCCACATCAGCTGCCTTTAAGATTTCTTTATTTTTTAAAATAGTACAGATGGTGGATTTTGGCATGTTATATTGCATGGTGAGATTGGACACACTCGCCTCACTTTCATGTTTCGCAATTATTACTTTTTTCGTTTCCACTTTTATGTGTCTGGGATGTTTGACACCAATTTCACATACACTTTTAACTTTCTTAGGAGTCATAAAAGAAAAACTATGGAAAATAAGCAAGAATTGTGATAGAATCACGAACGAACCACACAGCGCGGGTACCAATGCAGAACTGAGAGCAACCAAGAGAGGCCGAGTGGAACCCACGTGGCGGCCGTGAGCAGCCGAATGGGACACGGTGGCTTGGCCAACACGTTTTTGTTCGTGGGTTGGGGTCAAATTTTGTTCAAAATTTTGTTTGTGGGTTGGTTTGTTTGTAGGTACAGGCTTTCTTGGGTTGGGGTCACAACTGTATATATAGATAGATAGATAAATAAAATAAATATAGAGAGAGAAAGTCAGAAATCATTGTTGTGCTACTACAACAATGAGTTATTTGGAAAAAATCACTCAATAAGGATGAAAATCCCATTTTGTAGAGGGTACTGACCAACCACTGCAAACAAAGGCACAAGCTCTGGTTAGTGGTCATTAGGTCCATTTTTCTCTGCATTATCCAATCAGAAAGTCGTTATGGCTTAGCACTGTTATCACCGCCACCACACACCTGTTGTCCACTGTATATAGAGTGAGTTAATTTGTTTATTTTTTTGTTTATCTGTGTATCTTCAATATAGTTCTTGTTTATTTTTAGCTTACTTGCATACATATTGCAGCTTGGTTATGTAATTGTAAAATGTGTTTTACTTAGCTTCTTTCTTTGGAATAGTGGGTTTATGCACGCTTGTGGAACATATCTGTGTATGGAAATAGACTATTTGAATTACACGAGCCTTTTGAGAACCTATCCTTGAGTTAACTCGAGAGATGACTATATATATATATATATATATATATATATATATATATATATATATATATATATATATATATATATATATATATATATATATATATATATATATATATATATATATATATATATACACCTTGTTCCTTTTATGCGCGATTTTTTTTATCCGCGAAATTGCAATAACGCCCCCCCAAAATAATAGTAAAAAATTCAAATTTCACGAATAATGCCCCTCCCCCCATTTTATTTTTTATTATTTTTTAAGTTAGTAAATAAGCGCCCTCGGAGGCTTTTTCCACCAGTACAAAGAGGATTACGATAAGGAAAGATCATCATTATACATTATATATACACCCACCCTACCTCTGTCATATGTCTGTCTAATCTACATTTGAGTTGTCTAAGGTATTGGCATTTATTATCCTACTAGGAATTCTCTACGGTATTACCCAGCCAATTTTCACCAATTTCCCTTCTGAACCTAAATTTATCAAGCTTAAATCCATTACCCATTACGAGTTCTGGTTTGATCATGAATTTTTAAAACTTTATTAATATCACCCTTGTTAATCCATTTAAACCATTTATACACCTCAATCATATCCCCCCTAACTCTGAGCCTCTCTAGAGAATGTAGATTAAGTTTTTTTAATCTGTTATATGGTAGATTTAGGCATTGCATAATGAATTTTTTTTTCGTTTTTTAGTCTTGCTTTGGTTATTTATAATTTTTATTTTATCTTTGCATACATTTGCAGATAGAGGTTCGTTCTCCAGCATCCTCCTCCTCTTCTACCACATAAGTCACTTTCTCACTGCCACCATGCATGTCCCAGTGTACTGTATAACTGTTGCCCACTGCATAATAGAGTAAAGTACAGTAATGTATGTTAATTTCTAGTTGTAAAGTGAATATGAATATCTTTTGTATGCTCTTAAAAATAGATACAGGGCTTTCTGCTTTGCTATGTAGTAATAAAGTATGTTTTTTACTTATCTTATATCTTTGGCATGGTGTGTCTATGTAAGGTTTGGAACGTATCTATGCCCTTTATCATTGTTTCCTATGGACAATAACTCATTTTTTCATGAGATTTTCCATTTACCCGACACTTCTGAGAACCTATCTAGGCGTTATTCTGAGAACTAGGTGTATATATATATATTTACCAAGCTAATGTCTTTGATTATTTATTTGTTTATGTATTTGGTTATATTATAGGATTATGTTGAATTTTGAAAAAACAATGGAAAAAATACATGTTCTTAATCTATGATAAAAAAAATACAAAAAGTAAACTTAATAGTATTGCTCACCTATTAAATGTATAAATAGTAAAATTACACTACAGTACAGTGTAATATAGCTTACCTTTACTAATGTGGTTGGCTTGCACATTGGAAGGAGCGTTGTAAGGGAGGGAGAAACTGGCTTATTTCAGTACAGTTTACTACTTCAGTTTAAATTACTATGGTGATGGCTTTTATTTTCTTAGTGGAACTGCAATCAGAACTATCACTAACTCGTTTGAGAGGTATAGTAATGTCAGTAACGAGCGAACACAACGAGAGAGCAGAAGAAAACACTAGGCAAAATATGGCTGGCGTGCATAAACTGAGTGGTGGTTCTTCTTCCTCTTCTAATGCCTCGTGACACCTTATTCTTACATTACGCTCAACAAACTAATTCAAGCATAACGGTATTTACGTCTGTGTTTTTTTTTTAATTCAATATAATCCTTTATTATAACCTAATAAATAAATAAAGCCATTAACTTGATAAATACAGCTATGTTGCTAGCTGTGTATTCGTTTGTATTTCTCATAAAATCCTATTTACAGCTATGTGTTTCAAGTTTTTTTTTATTCAGTATCATCCATCAATAACCAAATAAATAAATAAAGCCAAACTTGATAAATACAATTACAGCTGTGTTGCTAGCTGTGTATGCATGCGTATTTACAGCTGTAAATACGCATGCATACACAGCTAGCAACACAGCTGTATTTATATTTATCAAGTTAATGGCTTTATTTATTTATTTGGTTATAATAAAGGATTATATTGAATTTAAAAAAAAACACAGACGTAAATACCGTTATGCTTGAATTAGTTTGTTGAGCGTAATGTAAGAATAAGGTGTCACGCGGCATTAGAAGAGGAAGAAGAACCACCACTCAGTTTATGCCTGCCAACCATATTTTGCCTAGTGTTTTCTTCTGCTCTCTCGTTGTGTTCGCTCATTACTGATATTACTATACCTCTCAAACAAGTTAGTGATTGTTCTGATTGCAATTCCACTAATAAAATAAAAGCCATCACCATAGTGCTTTAAACTGAAGTGGTAAACTGTACTGAAATAAGACAGTTTCTCCCTCCCTTGCAACGCTCCTTCCAATGTGCAAGCCAACCACACTAGTAAAGGTAAGCTATATTACACTGTACTGTAGTGTAATTTTACTATGTATACATTTTATAGGTGAGCAATACTATTAAGTTTACTTTTTGTATTTTTTTTATCATAGATTAAGAACATGTATTTTTTTCCATTGTTTTAAATTATTTATTTTTAATATAGGTTGAGGGACCTAGGTTTGGATTTAGGTGTGTTCTGACTTATTTTGAAATCCAAATTAAGTCAGCTGTCAGGAGCGGAACCCTGATGTTAAATGAGGGCCCTATATATATATATATATATATATATATATATATATATATATATATATATATATATATATATATATATATATATATATATATATATATATATATATATATATATATCGTTCCGGTTTTACGTCACGGACTCACTTTTCTACCAAGGGCTAGGACGGTTGCCTTCTTGTGAAGGACATGTTTTGGCAGATGTAATCGTTACCCTGAGTGCATGCCCTTGCTAACCTCAGACCGTGACGGGACACGAACCCTTGACCTGATGCCTCAGAGTCGCGGACGCTGACGCTTGAGCCACGGTGAATATATATACATATATATATATATATATATATATATATATATATATATATATATATATATATATATATATATATATATATATATATATATATATATATACACCTAGTTCTCAGAATAACTCCAAGATAGGCTCTCAGAAGTGTCGGGTAAATGGAAAATCGCGTGAAAAAACAAGTCATTTTCCATAGGAAACAATGATAAAGGGCACAGATACGTTCCAAACCTTACATAGACACACCATGCCAAAGATATAAGATAAGTAAAAAACGTATTTTATTACTACATAGCAAAGCAGAAAGCCCTGTATCAATTTTTAAGAGTATACAAAAGATATTCATATTCACTTTGCAGCTAGAAATTAACATACATTACTGTACTGTACTCTATTATGCAGCGGGCAACAGTCATACAGTACACTGGGGCATGCATGGTGGCCGTGAGCAAGCAACTTATGCGGTAGAAGAGGAGGAGGATGCAGGAGAATGAACCTCTATCTGCAAATGTAAACAAAGATAAAATAAAAATTATAAATAACCAAAGCAAGACTAAAAAATGAAAAAAAAAAGTCATCATGCAATGCCTAAATCTACCATATGACAGATTAAAAAAGTTACTCTACATTCTTTAGAGAGGCGCAGAGTTAGGGGGGATATGATTGAGGTGTATAAATGGTTTAAAGGGGTTAACAAGAAATGATAAAATAAAACAGACTTTATCAGGTTGTAAAGAGAAACAGAGATGGAGAGTGTAATGACCTGTCAGATGTGAAGGGATTATAAAAGATGTGTAATGAATATCCAGCTCTCTGCTGGGTTTTAATATACCTCTGCATTACTTTCATGATGTCTATTCCAATAATTTTGCTTAGATCTTATTATTATTATTATTATTTTTATTATTATTATTATTATTATTATTATTATTATTATTATTATTATTATTATTATTATTATCATTGGCAACAATAATTTTCCTTTGATGATGATTGTGGAGATTATTATCATCATCAACATTATTATTATTATTAAGGGCTCATCATTGTTTGTACATCTGTTGGTTTATTTACTTGTAATAACTGTGTAAAGTGCCCCTCCCTAGTTGGCTGGGACAAAGAGGGTGTGGGGGGTTGGGTAAAATAGAATGTTGGAGAGAGAGAGAGAGAGAGAGAGAGAGGAGAGAGAGAGAGAGAGAGAGAGAGAGAGAGAGAGAGAGAGAGAGAGAGTCCTTAAGTAACTCTTGTTCATTCAAACAAAACTACATTATTTATAGTAAAAATAATGGTTTAATTACGAATTCGTAGTAATAATGATGATGATAATAATAATAATAATAATATATATATATATATATATATATATATATATATATATATATATATATATATATATATATATATATATATATATATATATAGAGAGAGAGAGAGAGAGAGAGAGAGAGAGAGAGAGAGAGAGAGAGAGAGAGAGAGAGAGAGAGAGAGAGCAGTTAACACACATATTTTATAGTTTTTTTATGTCTGTAGTCTGTATTGATTGCCTAATATGTGTGAGCATTTTGCCTTTGAGCTGCAAAATTGGTGAAGGGATTTATGAAATAGCTGGAAGTGGAAGAAATACAGAGGTTGGTTAAGGAGAGGATTAGAATATGGAGGATTAAAAATCTGCAAGATTATTTAGCAAAAGACTATAGTAATGTTGGTGATAAGTACCATGAAGCACTCTTATTATTGTGCACTTAATTAGTAACACAGGGTGAGAAAAGTGAAGGAATAGAGGATGTGTGAGAACAGCAAAAGTCAAAAGAGAGAAACGGATGGTTTAGCTAGTTGAGATGCCCCAGCTTTTGTTATTTTTTCTTCTCATCAAGACACCATATCCTTTTGAAGTCAGCAGGGTGGCCACAACTGAACTAAAAAGGGGTAGAAGCAATGTCGAATCATACCTGTCCTATTCTTACCCCTCCCGTTGGCCATATTGTGACAAAAAAGAGAAATTTTAGAGAGGATAGGATTACATGCCCATTATTCCCCTATCCTTTGTAGTCAGCTCCTAGGGTATTTATGGTATACAGTTGAGGTATTCTCTTTTTCCCACCACCATAGATATATTGAATATATTGATGAATACTTATCACATTTCTGTTCTTATTTACCCAGGTCTCATAGAAGCACATCTCCCTAAGCCAGATGCCAAAGATCAGTCTTCTTGTGGTAAGTTAAAGACCCATTCCAAAGGCCATGATGCACTTTATATCCAGGAACACACAATTGATCCTGCATTTAAGGAATACAAAGCAAGTTTTCTAGTTGCCGATACTAAGACATCAACAAAAACTGCAGTGATAAGACATCCTTCTGACGTGCAACAAGGAAGTCATTGTAGCTCATGCCTGGAAGAGAGTAAAGAGTTTTTGACTGTGATATCACCAGTAGTCGAGAGTAAGGAGACCTTTGGTACTGCAAAAGATACACCTAACCCTGATGTCTCTGTTGAAGAAAAGAAGGTAGCTGTCTCCGTGCCACTTAAATCAGGTGCAGCAGAATGTTCTGGTGATACTCATCTCAATTCAGAGGAAAAGGAGTTATATACTGAGGAGGTATTGTGCATACTGTTTACTGTGCTGTTATTTGATTGACTTCATGATGCCAGTTGCCAGACACTATCTGAATAAGGGCTAGATACCCCATTATATTATGAATTGAAAATTATTTATTATGTAGTTCTTCTTTCGTATTCGATTTGCCAGACTAGATACTGGTAGAGCATGGGTCTGGTTACTTCATTATATTGATTGATAGCAGTTTACTATTTTGCTTTTGTGTGTTATTTTATGAATGTCAATACCCAGACACTGGCAGAGTAAGAGCTGATTAAGTCATTATGTCATCAAATGAGAGTATAATAACAAAAAAACAGACACATAAGTGAACTGTATGATATTTACTTTTGAGTGAAATTGAATATATGAATAGCTGCACAGTGTCCCTTCGAGCACAAACGCTATTGTAATTTACATTTGCAATTTATCATTTATTTATTTCATATGGAATGCTGTAGCCTGTGGAAGGGTTACTACTCCCGTCAATTATTTTACTTTCAAGTATGTAAAATGAGGAAGGGAGGAATTGTCAGTTTCTTTGCTCTTGTATCCCCTGTACTGGCAGAGAATGTCTATATACAAAAGCCATAAGCAGGGGATTCCCAGTCCCCTTGCTCTGCCCCATTTATTAGACTTTTATGACACACAAGGAAACTCAAAAGGAGATACTCAAGCCCTCCCAGGAATGTCAGCAGAAACGAAAATATGTTCAATTTTTTCTCTTCCTCTGCCTGGGATTCCTGTCTTTGTCACCCAAAACACCCAGAAAATTCGATAACTGCAGGGAAAACCTGTGTTTAATTTTTTTCATCCTCCTCCAACAACTAGCAATAGATTTAGTTTATTATAAAAAGAAAATGTTCCAAGTTCTGTTACTTGTGCTGTTTATTTTCATTCAATACTGCTCAGCACTTCGTTAATTGCCTCTCAGAAATGCTAAAAAAATAGAATTTTATTGCGATGAGGTCACATAGGATCTTGTGATGCCCATATATTTCCATTTTTGGTTCAGAAGTGGTCACCCCTAGCTGCAGCAGGATATAATATTTAAAAAAATCTTCCTCTCTCATATTCCTCCACAGTATACATATGTGCTATATTCTCGTACTTGGTAGGATGCTGCATATTTCATATAATATATTTCAGATTAAAAAGGAAAATATAGAAACATCAACGCAGTCCACTGAGCCTCTGATATCGTCCAAGCCATTTGTTAGAAAACCTGATATGAAAATGAAAATTGAAATTCCTATTATGCCGAAGACTGAGCCAATGAGTTCTCTCTCAGCTGGTATCATAGGATCTGTCTCAAAGCCTTGGTCACCCAAACCTGGAGTAATACAGAAGTCTCTTTCACTGGAGGATAAAGATAAAGGTATAGTGTGTGCAATTTTTTGTCTGCTTATTTGGTTGGATATATGTAGTCCTCTTATCCCAGATTATCTGGGTGAAAAGTTTTCTGCTCTTTATTTAGGAAAAGATGCTAAGCAATTCAGGTGATGAGTAGCAACAGAGGTCAAACTACCACAACCAGTCCCTGCCCCTAACAGAGCACAAGAGTCTGGGAAAGGTAATGGTTACTGGGAAGTTTACTGTCCCTGCATGTTTTAAGAGCTTATGAAGAAGGATAAGAGAGCAGAGAGCTGGAGTCTCATCCATTCTGAAAAGTTTTCTCTTGTCACTGAGCATCTGATAGAAGAGATTAAGTGGGATAGGCAATGAGAATCTCCATTGCCTGCTTCTCTTTCATTTGTAGCCATTTAGCCTTTGTAGGAAATGCCATCCTGATAAAAAATATTAACCAGTCCTGTACAGTGTTTCGTCAGGTACATCAAAATTTGTATTGCATTACTGACCTTTAATTGATGGTTAAAGTACAGTATATCAGAGTCTCTTTTCATAAAATTTTTATACAGAGGAAGATCAGAATGAAGTGTCTATTACTTCCCCATCAGTAGAAGGTGGAATCTCAGCCACTGGTCCTTCAAGCACCACTCCTTCAACCGCTGGTTCCTCAAAGCAGAGTATCACAACCACCCGTCAGAAGCATGTCATTAAGAAAGAACCTATACGTAAGTACTTTATAACATCTTTTGTAAAGTTCATCAGAGAGTGGTGTGTTTTCCTATGCTTGGTATTAACAAGCAGAATAGCAAAGAGGGATGGTGGACTATTTATGAATTGAACTTCAAAGTAAATTAGAATGGAGCTTCAGATGCTTAAGCTAGGCATAAATAAATATTGTATTTATTTTGCCGACTTTGATTATGAATTTTAAATTTACAGTGGGATACTGCCAGTATTGGAATACTAACTTGTAATATTTTATATAATTTTATTTTTTTATCTTTTCATTTTCTTTTCCTCACTATGCCTGGTTTATGCTGACTTTTTCCAGCTGGGCTTGTTGCCTAGTTAATAATGATGATGATAATAATAATAATAATAATAATAATAATAATAATAATAATATTAATAATAATAATGATAATAATAATAACATTAATAATTATAATACTAATAAAGTTGTGGTCCATTTATCTCTCTGCTTACAAAGATCTCAGTTCCTCTTGTAAGGGGGATTGTCGAGTTATATCACACACCCAGTCAATGGGAGAACAACTCTACTCACAGAATTGCAGCCACTCTCGTCCCTTTTAATCTCACTCATGGCACATATACATACAGAAACCCAGTTACAACCTTTTTGGTTGTAGTTTTCCTACTAGTACCTGCTCGTATGCCATCACTCTTCGCTGGAGGAATTATGTAGGAGGGATTACCAATCCAGTTACTTTGCCATATTTAGTCAACTTTTTGCAGTATGCAGCTGCTCACAAAGATGATATTCTTGTCCCTCTCACCAAAAGAAAGAAAGATGTAAAATGTAGAGTAGAACTGAAATTGCGATTAAACTATGGGCGGCTGGGGATGCTCACCTCCTCTGTTTGAGAAACCTAGAACTGTTTTCATAATGACTCTCCCCTAAAATCAGTTCCAATCTCTGTGTTAAACTTATAAATTACTGAACTCGTATTTCCCTCATTGCTTAAAGAGCAACTCTTGATAAGTAAATTGATTTTTTTACTAATAAATAGATGATTTAATAGAAATATTTTCTTCCTTTCAAGGTTCTAAATCATCAGACTATGGTAAGAATATCTGTTAATCCTTGGCTTCATATTATTAGTTGTATTTATGGTACTTCTTTTGTAATCTAGTTTATGCTTGATTTATGTTAAAAGTAGTTGGTGTGTTTTTACTTGTGAGAAAAGAAATATCCTTGACTATTTCAATAAACTCGGTGTATTGAAAGCAGTAGCAATGGCTTCCTGTGCATTTCAGTTATTTTTATTTTATTAATTCTTATTTAGTTTACAGAAAGTTTTACGTAAGGACTGCAGCAAAAACTTTTGTCAGAGAAAGAACTTATCCAGTCATATCTTGGGTAATATGTCATTACACAATGATTTCGAAAATGTTCATACTTGCTTGCACAAGCATACTTATCTGCTTGCCCTCAGTGTTAATTCGTGTGATTGCCATATATACCCCAAGTTCGGAATACACAAAATTGTGTATACTGTACACCCGGGAGTGGTGATACAAAAATATTCAGTACATAGAAAATTTGTAGATACAAGGGAGAAGTCTTAGGGCTACTTAATACAAAAAAGTATTATTTAATTTTATGTTATTTTCCAAAGCACCTCAGACATTTTTATTTTTGGACCAAACTTTTATGAATATTAATTCAAATGCTTTTAATTTACAAGATTGGTTATGCATAAGTATGCGTAGATGGAGCTTGTTTTTCTTTTAAAGTTGGCAATATGAGACTGCAAATTAACCATTCTTTCTTTCCTTGATACTGATGGATTCAACAAGTGCATTTGTAATAATTAAGTGAAAATTGGAATGCGTGGTATTAAGAGTGTGGTAGGTTGGATGTCTACTGTTGAGAGATGTGTAAGTTGCATGAGGAAGAGAATATCAGAGAATAGAATCTGGAGAAGGAAATAAAACGAAGGTGAAAGTGCTTTAAGGAGGAAGTTTTGAAGTGTGTGGCATGAGAGATATTGATGGAAGTAGAAAGAATAGTTGTGACAGGTGGAAAGAAAAAGGGAGTGCAGCAGTGGCAGAGAAGTGTGCATATGAGGTATGTTTGCAAAAAAAATTTTATGAGTTATTGAATGGAATGGGAGGTTAGCAAAGTCCCTGGGGAGAATCACACAGAAGAGTGAATATGAACTGTGGTAGATACTCGTATAACTATTTTGAAAGGAATGAAGAGATGTTTTGGAAGGAAGTATAAAAAATATGAAGAGGTTAGTCTGGCAAGGAAAGTGTGCAAGGAGCACATGTGTAGGAACTAGTGAATGAGAGGGAGGTGAAAGTGAGATGGACTGAGTTCTTCTGGGAAATGTATGATGTAGAGGATAATAGAGTGATGGTGACTGTGGCCATAGGAGATACTAGGAGAAATGAATGATAGGTAAGGGAAAGATTGGGAAATTATGAGAGGTGAGATGCAAATGGTATCAAAACTAACAAAACCTGGCAAGGCACCTGGGCTAGGTAGGTGTCGTGTGGAATATTTGTCAAGGTAGCAAAGCCATAGTGATATTGATGATGAGGTTATTGAATGTGTTTCATTGAAAGGTGGGGGGTGTCAATGGATTGGAAAAGTACACATATAGTCTCTCTATATTAGCAATCAAGAGAAATATATTTTTTTGCGTGAAGTATTGTACTATATGTTATTTATTTATTTTCAGTGGCTCCTAATGAATTTGTTGTGAAATCACAGCATAATGAACATATGTGCCCTAAAGAAGGCTGTTTGAAGAGTTTCCGTAAGGAGAACCTGCTACAGGTAATAGTGCTCTTTGTTTGATTAATTATTGTACAATATATTAGTATTCTTTGTTATAGTGTATATCCAGTCTCTTTGATAATTCACAAGTAATTTTTTTCTACATTATACTGCATTCTACAGAGGCTAGTAAAATGGCAGTACACTCAGCTCGTTATTATAATAGGCGAAATTGGAATAACGCCCCTGAAAATAATAGTATAAAAATACGAAATACACGAATAATACCCGTGCAAAAAATTATAAAAAAAAATTTCATTTTAGTAAATAAGCAACTGCCTTGGAGGCATTTTCCCACCTTGCTGCCATGTGCATACGTTTACATGGGAATTAAAGGGCGACTGAATCAGATGAGCTCACAACAACACCTCATACCACTCTTCCAATACTATACTTGCTTCCATCCCTAGTGACGAAGTTATCGTATAGAAACCCTGATTATCTAAGTCATATTGATGTAAAATGCAACGCAACGAAAGGATATAAAAACTTTGTCATTTATGACATTATTTTACTATGAATACTTACTTAAATGGGTAATTTTTTGCTGTTTATAGTTTAGCTAGAGCTCTTTCGTTTTACACCTGGCACCAGCACACATTAAAGTTGCCAGAAATTACTATAACAGAAAATCGTTCTTTTCACCCCCTCCCCCCTCCCAACCCAGGATGTCCCCTTAAAGGGCTGAATCAGATGAGCTCACCACAACATTTCGTACCACTCTCCAACACTCGCTTCCATCCTTAGTGACGAAGTTATCATAAAGAAACGCTGATTATCTTAGTCAGATTGATGTAAAATGCAACACAACGAAGGATATCAAAACATCGTCATTTATGACAGTATTTTACTACGAATACTTACATAAAAGGGCAAGTTTTTGCTGTTTATAGTTTAGGTAAAACCCTTTCCATTTACATCTGGCACCAGCACACGTTAAAGTTGCCAGAAATGAGTAAACAGAAAATCGTCCTCTTCACCCACTCCCAACCCAGGGTGTACCCTTAAGTTACGTGCTCACCTCCACCATGCACGTCCCAGTGTATGCCTGTTGCCCATCGCATAATAGAGTATGTTAATTTGCTTACTGTACAGTAAATCTGAATATCTTTTATACTCATAACTATTTGTTTTTCAATAAAATTGGCTACAGGTCTTTCTGCTTTGTTATGTACTTATATAATATGTTTTTCTTATCTTATATCTTTAGCATAGTGTGTCTATGTATGGTTGTGAAAAGTATCTATACCCATTATCATTGTTTCTTATGGAAAATGACTTGTTACATTATGCGATTTTTACATTGCACGTCACTTCTGAGAACCTATCTTTGCGTTATTCCTAGAACTGGGTGTATTTGTACTAAAAAACTCAAGGAATAAAGTTTCATATTGGCATATAAGCTGTTTTACATCCCCTGCTGGAGCCATCTGGTTTATTGTGTTTGGCTTTTTCCAGCTAGGTAAGTGACTAGCCTTATGAAAATAATAGTAATAATGATAATAATAACACTTCTGGTCACCTGCTGTGTTATGCATGGAATACAATGGTTGTGTTTTCTTTTGATTCCAGAACAATAAAAATATTAGTTCACCATCATACGAAGTTCACATGGAAATATTATTCCATTAAAGCATTGAATATTGATAATAAAAATATTTTGAAAATCAATAGCTTTCACGAGTTTAAATGGTTATAATGCTCGACTAGCATGTAAAAGCTCCTGATATTTTTGTTTTGTTTTTGTCAAAAACTGTCATCCTAGGGTACACCATGTGATTTTTTTAAAATTCTGCAGTGACTTGATAATATAGGTTAGCAATAAAGTCATTCTCTTGCTTTTAGTAAAAAAAAATGTGCCTACTTATATATATACAGTGTATCATGTCAGTCAAACTTATTAATCTCAGGAAAAATTTAATCTTTTATCTTGTATATAAGACCATGCAAATTTGATTTATCTCCTGTAATTCTTCTTTAATTTATAAATACCCTTTCACTGAACATAATACAAAACTTATGTAGCATATTTCGGATAAGGATAAACAGTGTTTCCTATACATATATACATACATTGCAATCCCTCTGGCAAGGGGACTGGCCTGATCAAAGCATGTACTGCAGAAGCTTAGTATACCTCTTGATAAGACTTCCTATTTCTTCCTTGTCCTTACGCTGCTTTTTTTTTATATATATTTTCTTGGTTTCCAGGCCTGATGAGGGGAATTTTCTTTGCCTTTCCTGGTGTCCCACAAACAAAAAAGAAATTTAAAAAGCTCTTGCAAATAAGTAAATATCAATGTTCACTACTATTATTTCAGATGCACATAAAACATTATCATCCTGAAATACTGAAGAAAGGTAGAACAGTCGCACCCAATGTGGCTGATTTAGCTTATGCAAGGACTGTTGGTGATCATTTAGACTTGACAGCTACTCAAACTGCCCTCCCGCTACCGATTGAAAAGTCACCCAAGTCAGACAGTTTGGGAAAAAAATCGAAGCATATTAGCACATTAGGAGACTCCAAAGGGAAGATTCCAGAGAAGAAGAGTCATTCATCTCCCGGTATGATTCCATCTTCATCACTGCTCAAAGCTCCTAAAGATGCAAAAAAAAAGGAACTTTTGAAAATTGACCCTCTGAAGGTAGAGTATGTCTTCAGTTGTTTCTTATGAAGTTAGTAAGTACAGCTATTACTGTACCCCATACAACCAGGATCAGCATTGGTCTTTTTCAGGGACTCAGGGCTGTTCAGCCAGGCAGCTTAGGAATAACATTAACAACAACTACTACAATGTTCTTTTCATGATAATATTTAGTTTATCGTGATAACCATTAAGATTCAAATTAGTGTCTATGGTTTTGAAAATCTTGAATTGTATTATGTGAATCATAAAGGTCATAATAATTGTGATGAATATTTAAGAGATATGAAGGCTCTCTAGAATTGCTTACCATGTATAATTGCATATTAGAAAGATTGTATAATATATTTTGTACCATATTATGTTGTAATATATTAAATTCTCATTCACATTTGGTATGTGTTGCTCACTACATGATAATATATCCATCCATTGAAACATACGGGATATAAATGCTTCCATGAAAATAATGCATTTTAATCATATTAATTTTCATGGTTTAAGGTTTTAGTATATACTTGGTACATTCCATTAGCTGTGTACATTATTTGTTTTAGCTGTGTGTTTTATTCCTTTTTGTAGTTTACAGGATGATAGTAAAATCCAATTTAGACAACAGAATCTATTTCTTATATGTATTGTGTTGAATTAGTTCTTTCTCTGGCATAGATTTATGAAGATATAGTTCCATTGATGCTTTTTACTGTTGATTCTGCTCTTATATATACCATTAAGTTTACAAATGGGGAACAGCATTCCATTCACTTATGTGTCTTCCTTTATTACTCAGACTGTTTTGACAGTGATGACTATGAAGAACATTACACAGTTTTAATAACTATAACAGCATACACTCCCTGAGAGCTCTATAAGGAAGCCCGGGATTGGCTGTGACCTTCCTTAGGGACTTGGAGCTGTTTGGCCAGGCAGCTCAGGGAGTAATAACAACAACTAACACAATTTCTAATATATTTATGAAAAAAAAGTTTAAGTAGACTGATTGCATTAGATCTTATGTTTCACCTTCCTTTTTCTTGTAGGCAAAATTAATCTCAGATGAAGATTCAGATGGCAAAGAGGATATGGAGGAATATGTTGATGATTTAGAGGAGGAGGAGAATAAAAGTGCAGTAGTACCAACAGAAGTTCAAGTAGAAGACCCCGATTACCTTCCAAGTGAAGATGATGCCAGTAAAAAACGCGATCGTAAGAAAAAATCAAAACCCGACACCAAGACGAAGAAAAAGAGATCAGGTAAGTAGAGCAATAATAATGTTGTTATTTGAAGTATGGCAGTATACCCTACTGCTTGACTAACATGAATGAGCAACTTCAGTTTCCTTAAAAACAACAACTAAACAAGGGACACCTAAAACCTAGTGTTGGAGAAATCTCTGTCATGAGTTTAAGCTTGTTTGGTATGCATAGAAGCAAGTGTGAATTTGACCATATAAATAAAGTAGCAGTTTGATCAAACAGTGTACTTATTTTCTTTAGGGGATTACCATTCAGCTATATTGTGAATTTTTTGTGTATGGTGAGACCTGTGTCGTACGTGACTAATATTGATAAGGAGAGAGAGAATTGTTAATTCCGTTCTCCCTGATATATATAATTGTATCAAGTTATGAATAGAAAGAAGTGAGAATCAGTCAGCTTTAAAAGATAATGAAATAATCCTTTTGTTCAACTTTGAATATAGATGAAGATTCTTAGATTTTCAAAATAGTTATACTTACGGTAAATTGGATGTCATGGTACTGAATGATAGTAAGATAAAGAAAAGAGAATATGAAAAACCTACTATTGAGAGAGTGGTAGTGAATTTAAATGAAAGCTAAGGAGTAGCGTGAAAGGTTGGGTTGGTATTACTTGGTGCTGATGAAACTGGTATTGTGAATAGAGAGGTGAGGGATGGTTGATAAAACTCATAAATTCATTACTGGTTTTACTGGAGGAAAAAAAAATTGTTTTCATTGTGATTGAAAGGGTTTTACTATGTTGACTGATAGAGTAACTGGCAAGTGTAGGACGTCAGAAAGAAACTTGAACAGGAATCAGAGAATATTTTCCACAGGAAAATTACTTAATTCGTGTACCCTCTGTGCCTTAGCAGTCATGGAAGAAGGATAGTGGAAAGGGGGTTTGGCAGCCTCTCCCTTCCAGTAATTCTTATGGAAAAAAAATTAAAGAGGCAACAACAGAATAAATATGTTTGAGCTATGCCACATCATATTTGTGTTTACAGAATTTGCTACCCTCCTAGTATCAGAGGGAATATAGTATCATATTTGAAAATAAATATACTATTCGATTTTATTCCAAAAACTTGAGAGAAAAAGCGTTTACTTTCATATATTTTCATAAAGTTAGAGTTAACCAGAAAGAGAGAGGCTGATTGTTCATCCCTTCTTAAATTCAATTTCCTGCCTTAAGACAATCCATGGTTTGAAGATTGGCTTGGTTGGAAGAAAATCTGAAACTTCTGTTATGTATTGATTGTGTTGATAAACATAACCAGCCATGGAATATAGCATAACACACAGAAAAAAAAGACTAATTTATTGCTATCTTACTTACTGTGTTTAATGTGTATGCATGTCTGTGTATATATATATAAACTGAATGTGGTTAATATTTAAATTCTCTGTTTCTTTTCCACTCTACAAGTATCTGAACAATGTATGTCTGAGGTGATCACATCTGGGACAATGGGTAAGAAATCACAGAGTACCGAAGGTAAATATATTTGAGTTCTTGTGTATATTGGTGGTGGAGAAATTACTTCACCCTTGTATTGCATGCATTTTACACTAGGCGAATAAAAGGATATCTTTTGTGATGGGGACTTAGAATAAGAAATCCAAGTTCACACTTCCTGCACGTTGTAGGAAACAGCTAAGAGATAAAATCAGAATTCCAAACTCATACTTCCTGCATGTCGTAGGAGGCGGCTAAAAGGGTATTATCTCTGATAATGGTAGGAAGAGATTACCTCTCCTAGTCTCTGCTTGTTGGAGACCACTGGAAAAGATATCTTGTTTTTGATGAGGAGAAACAATTCCAGCCTTTCACGCCCTTCTTATCTTTTTTTCTATAAATTCAAACAGAATAGCATATTTAAATGTATTTTGAGCTTGGAAATTTTGTTTCAAGACCATTGGGTATTGTTCATGTGGACTGCTGTCTGCTTCACACAAGTATGTCAAAGGAGCTTCTCCCATATTGTATTGGAAAATTCGGATCTTGTAAATAAGAGTAACCCCAGGGTTCTAGGGTGATTTATAATAACAAGGCAATTAAGCTCTCCTAGTCTAACCTAACTTTACAATTTATGGGATTATTTAACTTTACATGGGGTTCTAGGGGTTACTCATCTTTACAAGCTTCGCTAATACTTTTAACTTGATGCTAAATACAAACCAATAATGTTTTCGATGAAAAATATAATAACGTTTTGTAACATATAATATTTATTTTGTTCTCACATAAATATAGAAACATTGTTTGTAGATTATTTCTTTAACATGACCGTATGTCATTTTTAGCTTTTTAATTATCTTTTTTTTTCCTCACAAAAAATTCAGTATTTGAGACTTAATTTAAGATCTCTACTTCAAATCTTTTCCCACTGTTGTGGCTGACATGTTATGCCCAGTTAGACTTGGCATCATTTAAAAAATTTATGGATGATGATAAAAGAAAATATCGATACTTTATTTTAGATTAATGATTATTTTATCTCTTAAAAAAATGATACCTCTCATTTATTTATTCGTATTTAACTTTTACTCATTAATTCTTCTGCATGTGAAGAAAACTCAGCATTGGACGTTGCCGAAGAAGACACAACCGATACCTGGTGCGAGGGAGCAGAGAGTGTGTCAGTCCCAGAGGCCCCAGCAGAAATTATTAACTGTGGCTGTGGATCAACGGAAGAAGAAGGACTCATGTTACAGGTAGATATGAATAGATATCCCATGAGATGAAGCTCTGGGGGTAAGCCAGCTGCAGCTGTTGGGCCTCATGGCAGAAAATCCTTGCCCGCTTACCCTGTGGTTGACTCAAGCAGGATGGTGGGGGAGAATTGTGGCAACCTTTTTTCCCCTAGAGGCTAAGAGGAATGATCGAAGTGTATTAGTTCCTGGTAAATTTGTGGGTGCTTTGACTCAGCCGCCCTCTTATTATTGGGCTGCAGCCATTGTATATGTATGTAGGTATAGATGAATCAGAGAATAGTGTTAGATCCGTAACTTGATTAGCTATAGACTGTTCTGGTATACCAAAGTGCCCTAGTTTAAACCTACCTTATATTAGTATAAAAAACTGCAGTTTTGATTGTAATGTGAAAAATATGAAAGAAATGCTAGTCATCACTTGTCCTCTAGGTTCTGCCAACTCTGCAGGTACAATGAATATGCTCATGAAAATGGCAGATCATTGATACAGCCTACTACACCATTAGCAGATGCTCTGTTTTATGTGGCAAAATTAGTTCCCAATTGATTGGCGATGAAGACAAAGATGTTGGGGCTGGATGCCCTTCCCAACCCCCCACAGTGGGCTTGAACACATATTAGTCGCTTTACAGTGCGTGCACTCTACCACTGAGCTTTGTGGCCCCCCACCACACCATTAGCTCATGCAGAAAAATTGGCATGCATATGCGTGTCCTGCATATCTGCACCTTAAATGTAAGAAAGAGAAAAAAAATTGTTGTATTAGAAAAGAGGAGTATCTCGGAGAAAGAAAAAGAGCTATCAGTATCGGAAGGGAGGAGTATCGCAAAGAAAGAGAAAAAATAAAAGTTTTATTTGAATGCAAGTGTTTCTGGGTAGAGTGTGAAAGGAGAGGTCTGTTTAAGATAGACCATTCTTGTATTGTAATAGATGAAGGTAGTGCAGTGGTTAGAGTACTCAACTCGAGAGATCAAAGACTTGCATATGAGCCCTGCCTTAATTCCCCAGGCTGGAATCAAAGACTTGCAAATGAGCCCAGCCTTAATTCCCCCAGCTCCAACCTGTCTTTTTCCACTCCCATAATGGTGATATAGACAAACTAGTATAAAAAATACTCTTGTAGTTTTTACTTTAACAGTTACATACCATATTTGTGAATTGATTTGTATAACTATATTTAAAGAAGTGTGGTTATTCAGAAATTTGGAGATATATATTGTATCTTTTGTGTCATATCTTTCACTAATCACATATTCAGAGAGAATTGTTTACTTTGCAAAGCTTAGAAAATCATAAGGTGTCTTAATTGATTATTAAAGCCTACATTATTAGGAAATGGTTTCATTGTGTTTTGCGTCACGCAACTGCTGAACAATGATTTAAAACTAATTTGTCTACAAATAGGTGAAAACTTATCATTTACATATGTCTACAAACTATATTATATATTCAGAAAACTTTCTCCCTCCAGAGTTTTTAGTTGCCACAACCAGGGAAAGAAACATAATACTGTACCAAATAATACATTTTCATCTTTGATTGTAGAAATTCACTCACAATCAAGGGGACTGTTGTAGAACAGTGGTTAGAGCACTCGGCTCTGGAGGTGACAAACCTTAGTTTGCACCCACTGTAAGGTATTAGGAAGGGCATCCATCCTTCATTCCCCAGCTCCAACCTGTCTGTGTCTAACTCCATAGTGACGCATAAAACAGCAAATAGCATCATATCTCAGAGAATCTAGCAGGGTGACCACAATTAAACATAACATGGAGAGGCAGAAATATTTAATCATACCATGCCAAACCTCTCCCCTTGCCAGCCCTTCACTCTACTATCTCTTTAGTCAGCTCTTGCAACATGCATGTAATACACAGTGGCGGAGTTCTTTATCCCCCACCATCAGAATGTATCATGCTGTTTATATTCTCGTACATACCAATAATTTGTTGTCATTTAACCATGTCACTATTAGTTCATTTAAATGGGAGTCGACACAGGTTCTTGTGTAAACTACGAATAGAGAAAAACTAATAAACACCAAAGCCAAATTTCAATAGATCTCATGGAAGTACATTATTGACAGTGTGATATATGCCTCTGCTGGCAACATGGATCGTGTTACAACATTATTGGAGAGGATCAAGTTCCTGACGAGTACATATGCTCCCTTTGTGATCATCCTCGCTTGGAGAGGTCATCGCACAAGTTCCGGCACCATCAGGACTGGCTAAAGGAAGGACGTATTCCAAGGTAGGACTCGTTCATTGTAATATTGCTTGCCATTTTTTTGTAGAGTGCCATATCTTGCAAAGTATAGCTGGATGTCTCCATATTTCCCAAGATGTTTGAATTTCAGGGATTGCAGATATACCCTACAGGGTGTTAAGAAGGGCATCCAGCCTTTAATTTCAGACTCAACCTGCCTGTTACCATACCCATAGTGGGATAAATAGTTACAACATATGGAAACAAAAATCTTGTCTCTTATGGCATTTGTTATCCAGCAAATAAAAGAGAAAGTTAATAGAGAAAATGATTGTCAGCTCCCACTCCCTTTTAGTCTCTCCTTACACATGCCAGGAATATAATGTGGAATTCTTTCCTTTCCACAACCACCAACAGTAATATTTAAAGTTACTATCTATTTGTATTGGTAAAAGGAGCTGCCTGAGATATAAGCTTAGTCCAGATGTGAGATTTCCATCTTTATATCCTTTATAAGGTGTTTTGTCATTGGCTTCAAGCTTTGTGTATCAGCTTTGTAAAACAAGCTATATTTTCGTTATTTCTTACATACTGGTGTATAATTTCATACTTTTCTTATACTCATTTGTTTTATAACAGTGAATATTACTTTAGAGAAATATTTTGTACAGTGAAAAACACAATTATGTATTTGTCATTGTAATAGAGGTATGAAAACATTTTGCCATTCCTAACAATATTTTATACACTTTGCCTTCTTCCAACAGAATCAACAGAGTGGCGTCAACAAAGGAGCAAGAAAAAAAATGATGATGATACTGCCTTAGTAGAAATCTTTCATCTTTCTATTCATAATTATGCACTCACGCTCACATGTATGCATGTCATACATAGTGAATGAGATCAAATTAAACTACTCCTGATTTTTTTAAATGTTACTATTAGTCCCCATTTGGGGGTGGACACAGCCTGATTTAAGCTGGGAAATTAAGGCTAGATACCCTTCCTAACTCTTTGCTGTATACTTGAATGTGGGTACGTCACCTCCTGAGTCAAGCATACTACTTCTACACTATGTCAGTCCCCTAATACTAAGCCTGAATGTACCTAACTCTAAATCTCTTTTTCTTAGATTTTCCTTCTCACGCACACGCGGTGATGCTAGACTGGAGTCGTGTATAAGGCGAGGGCATGAACTCACGGGCAATGTGCTGCAGTTGTCGCAAGTTCTCCATTCACTGAGGCTTAAACTTCATATTGCTAAGTATGACCTTTTTATATATAAATTAGTTTCTTCATTCATACATTGGTGTTGAACAGTAATATCTGCCATAGTAAATTTGAGCATCTAAATGAGTGACTGCAATATCAACTTTTCTTTCTAATTTTGTATCTTTGAGGCTTGCATCTTTCCTTTTGTGCAGGGAAGCTGATCACCCCAAGTTTGTAATGTGGCACAAACAATGGAATGAAAAGGAAGAAACTTCTGACACTAATAATGGTGCAACAACCTCTCGCAGTACAGAGGCTATGGAGTGCATGCAAGATCTCATGGATATTGTAAGTGATGAAAGTTCTACTCTTCCATCTACTCTTCCAAGTACCAGTATTGAAAGTTCTGTGATGGACAATGCACAGCTTTTGGGAGATACCTTGGACAGCATAGCTGGATCAAGTGCCTCTCAGGCAGTGCCCGGAGATTCTACAGACACATCCAATCAGTCTGGAGTACCCCCTTCCACATGTATGGAGACTAATACTCACAGCCAGGTAGTATCAACTTCTGGATTAGATGTAAAGATATCTAATCTTCAAGACCAAAAGATAACGGATATGGCAAATGCACCTATTGCAGAGCACCAGGAAGGCAAATTTCGAGATACCCCTGATGAGACATCTCATTTGCGAAATCAAAAGTCATCCGATATCCAAGACACAAAGACATCTGATAATCAGGAAACTGATCTTGAAAGTGCTGGTAAAACGGACACTACAGAACTGCTTAGTTCTTCTGATGTAAAAGAAGAGGACAGAGACCAGTTTGAAACATGCGACTCAGCAGATATCAGTTTAAGTGAGGGAAAACTAGCTGGTTCTCCAGAGCTAAAAAATGTTGAACATAGGGCTACAGATTCGCCTATGCTCTCAAAATCACATGATGAGTCTGTCAGCACTGTTGCTGAGAAAGCATCTGATGTAAATAATGAAGGTGGTGAAGGTTTAAAGTCTATTGACACATCTACAAGTAGTGATTCCAAGCCATCTGCTGAAGTAAAGTCTGAAGTAGATATAAGCTTAGAATCCTTTGATAATTTTGCAAGTACCACTGCTAAAGTATTAGAGCAAATGAAGAGTGAAGATATGAAAGACTATATTGATGTGGAAGCCACTTCCATACCAGCCAGACCTTATTGCAATATTGAAATGCCACAGACAGAAAAAGCTGATGAAGAAAGTTTTCAGGAAGAACAGAAAGAATCTGTACCAGATACTGCTTCTCAGCATCTAGTAAAATTGACTGAGAGCTCTGCCTCTCAATCAGATAAAAAAGAGGAACTAGAAGAAACAATGGATGAATCTCTTAGTTTATCTGAAGAAGATGAACTAAAGGAGGGGGCAGATGAAAAAAAAATGATAGGTACTTTGACTCCAGAAGAAAATGAAATTGTTTCACAGGTTTCACCAACAGAAAAAGATGACGTGGATGCAAAGGCAGAAAATGTTACAGAATTAATTGGTAGAAATGAAGAAGCTGAGGGAGAAGACAAAAAAGAAGAAAACATGAAAGCGAAACCAGGGGACTCCATTGATAAGGTTCCTGATGAAATAAAGAAAGAAGAGGATCTTCAGATCCCTAGTCAAGATATTCAGAAGTTAGTAAAATCTGAGAAAGATGCAAAGAATTTGGACAAAACTAAAACGACCCTTGATGAGTTAAAGAACTGTGGTGAACCTTGTGATAAAACTTGTCTATCAGATGCAAGTCAAAAAGAATGCCTAAAAGAAAATTCTGGCTTGGAAGTAATAAAGCCAGAACCTGTCAAGCAGTTTTCAAGTAAGTCAGGAGAACTGGAAGAGATTGAGATTGTGGATGCTGTCAGTAGAGATTTGGAAGACATTGAGTTACCCCATCCTGGTGAGGTGGATACAACCGACCTAACGCATACGGAGGACTTGGAAGGGACAGGTGAAGGTTTGGAAGGAGACGCTCATTTGGATGATGCAGACTTGGCACTTGATTTAGGAGGCCTTGAAGCACCAGGTGAGAGTGGCATGCCGGAAAACAGTGACTTAGCCGCTTTGCTTTCTTCGCAAACGGAGTTGGAACGACTTGTCACTCAAGCAAGTTCTGCTCTTGCCTCCCATGTACCTGCTTCTTCAAGCCAACCAGGTAAATCTTGAATTTTCTCTATATGTAATTAATTGGTTACTTTATATTAATTTTTTTTTACTTTACTCTCTTACTTGTTGCTCTTTTAATCATTAATTGATAGTTATCCTCCTTATTAATTGTCGGCAATAGGTGATGGCTGCTCTGGCTGGGTTGGTAGGCACTTGTCTCTGATTTGTCAGGGCGTCAGTTCTTTATCTGCCACAGTCTGCGATTAGAATGGGCATTCACTCAGGTTAATGGTCGCACATTGCCAAAACCAAAGTCCTTTGATAGAAGGCTTAATAGAAAAGGGAGTCCGTGAAGTAAAACTGGATCATTAACCTTCAGCCATAGTGCATGACAAGTGACCATTGTCATTAATTGAAGCGGGTTGAATTACTAATTGCTAAAAGTCGTAGTCGTACCATGATAAACCGTCTTTGCTTTTACAGTGAGTGCTCCAATCATACCTGAAGCAGAGAGAATAGAGCCCGTGAATTGCAAGCTAAACTTACTTGAACACGTGCAGGTGTTACAGGGTAACATCAATAGACGTTTTGATCAGATTGAAAAGCAACTGGAAGGTGAGTACGTTAAGGTTTGAGACATAACTGGAAAGTTACTGGCATTGTATAAGTCAGAGACTGAAGCTCATCAAAAAGCATTCAAGGTGGATACAGCTGATATACAGTAATCCCTCGCTATATCGCGTTTTTTTTTGGCGAGCTTTTTTTTTCTGGGTATATGCGAGAATCCACGATATGTGGAAATAGTAAGATTTTCATTATTTTCCTTATTTTATTGAATTTTTTTTTTTTTTTGATAAAAAAAAGTATTTCCCAGCCTGAGAATAATAAAACTGTAAAAAATAGTTAAAAACATAAATTTAAACATGTAACTCTGCACCATATAAAATACGATACCGGTATCGGCATTTAGGAATACGAAAAGGATCGCACGTACGTGAGATAGTATATATTAAAATTTCCAGTATTTTCATTATTTTATTAATAAAAAAGTATTTCCTAGTCTAAGAATAATAAAACAGTAAAAAATAGTAACAAACATAAATTTAAACATGTAACACAGTATTGCACCATGTAAAATACTGTACAATAGCATATTGGCGTCTTGGAAAACTCAAAGGGTCGCACCTACATGAGATAGTACATGGGATGCTATTGGCTGATAGGTGGGAGATTACGAATCACAGAATTGTTTTTCTGTATGTTCTGTATCATGGGGTCTGATTGGCTTTTTGATTGAAGCTTAGGTCTCCCAGCATCTTCCATTGTCTTGCCTCACCCATTCAGTTTACTCACCTGTGCACTGTTTGCGTTGTGCTTCTTAATACATTGTGCTTGCGATTTTGTGAAACTTTTGTATTTCAACCCCTGCAGTGCCTCCCAAGCATCCTTCATCTTCTAAGGCTTCTGGTAGTCAGCCTAAGTGGCAAAGGATGATGTTGACCATTACAGAAAAGGTAATACTGTTAAATATGCTGAAGGAAGGAAGAAGGTTCGCGGATGTCGGCCGCCATTTTTGCATCAACGAATCTACTGTTTGATACATCATGAAGGACGAGGCATATACCAGGAAGACAGCGACTATTACTTTTAATAAAACAGTGAAGAGGGTCATAACTCCCTGCAATAAGATAATAGTGTGGATGGAATCTGCTTTGGCCCTGTGGATTGCTGATTGCAGGAAGAAGAACATCAGCTTAGACACGAGTATTATGCAAACAAAGGCGAAGAAGCTGTATGAGACATTCGCTGCAAACGAACCCGACGACAACAGTGGCGACCGTGAGGAGGAGGAGAAAGAAGAATATATCAACGACCCACAACCAGGACCCTCCAGCGATTCTCCACCGAGGAAACAATCATTCGTTGCAAGCAAGGGATGGTTAGCCAAATTTCAAAAACGCTTTGGCCTAAATAGTGTTTCGGTGCATGGCGAAGCTGCCTCTGCAGATACAGCTGCAGCTGGAGAATATGTAATGAACGACTTCAAGAAAATTATCGTTGAAGGCGAATATGCTCCTGAGCAAGTATTTAACATGGATGAGACTGGGTTATTTTGGAAGAGAATGCCATCTCGCACTTTTCTCATCAAGGAAGAAGCTAATGTCTGGGGATTTAAAGCTCACAAAGACCGCGTTACCCTCGTCATGTGCGGGAATGCTGCGGGCTTCATGTTAAAGCCCGGGCTTATCTACAAGTTAAAGAACTCTAGGGCTTTAAAGAATAAAAACAAGAATCTGCTGCCAGTGTAATGGATGCATAATCCTAGAGCCTGGATCACGAAAAGCATCACATCGGACTGGTTTTACCAATGCTTTATCTCCCAGGTCAAAGTTTATCTTGTGGAAAGGGGCCTTGAATTTATAGTCCATCTTTTGATGGTTAATGCTGGTGGTCACGCAACTGATCTCCAATATGACGGTGTTCAAGTAGAGTTCTTGCCACCGAAAATGAGTTACAGTAGATAAGCAATATCGGGATGAGTAGGTAAAGGTACAGGTATGAAGCAACTAGACTGTAAGGAGATCTAAGTTCTTGGTATACATTACTTGGAAAGCAAGTGGAAGGTGAGAAGATGAAGGTTCAAGTGCATTTGATTATTATTTAGAAGATGAGGATATAATAGTTTAAGATATATTTTAAAAATATTTTAAATTGCAATAGATAAAACATTTAGATATATTTGACAAGCAACTTGAATGTGATTAGATCAGAAGTAAAAGTATATTTCAAATTCAGCTCGAAAGTGGAATAGAGGAGGTGCTGAAATACATTTGAAAAACAACAACCTTAAGGTCTGTGAGTAGAGCGGTGTTTGAGGTGCTTTGATAATCAAGTGGCAGGTAAGTAGATCATGGGTTAAGATACAATTGAAAAGCAATTGGAAGGTGGGTAAATTAACTACTGAGGTTGGAGCTGGGGAAGTAAGGCCAGAAGCCTTTCCAAACTCTTCGCTGTTGGCTTGAGCACAGGTCCATCACCTGAATTGAGTATTCTACTACTACACTATTGCGGTCCCCAGATCTGTTGCTTTACATAATGTCAGTAAATTATACCAAGCTCTGCTCATGTGGTGGGGAATCCTGGAGTATACTTATATTTCATTAGTTGTTTGTATTTTTATCTCTAATATAATGTCTGATTATAACAGCAAAATACATAACTTTCTAAGGCATGTATTAGGTTCTTTGGTATACTTTATAAATCTCATTCAAAATCATGTTATAAGGAGAAATAATGATAGTTGGTGTTTCAGGCATTCCTTTTAGCTCTGCTTTAATCTTCCTTGAATATGAGATATGATCAATGGTTGGTAATCAGTTTACTTTTGCAGTTTTGGAAGCTGAGATGGGATTGACTAGTGACCTAACTGATGATGAAGGTGAAGAAGAAAGTGAGGAAAGAGACCCGGCCACTCTGCAAGCTCGAGCACTCATCAAACTCATCATGAATGACATTTCTGTGGTGAAGAAAATTTCTGATTTTTCAGGTTAGAAGTCTGGTAGACTTGTACCTCATTAGCAATCTAGATCACTCGTCAAATGTATCATGAACAATTCTGTGGTAAAAGAGACTTGAGTTTCTCTGTTTAAAGAACTGGTGGACTTTTGCATTATCAGCAAGCTCGAGTGATCACAAACTCATATAATTGACATTTCTGCATTGGAAAAAACTGAGATAGCTCAATCTACAGAAATGGTGAACGAAGTTCTTGCACTCCTCATACTCATTGTGAATGACCTTGCTGTGGTGAAAAATGTTAAGGTTTCTTTTGGCCAGAGGACTATTGAATTATAATTTGAGTAGTCACCATGTTATGCTGGGTCGTGATAACCTTAGTTTAGATATCTCTGGATGACGAACATGTTCACCAGCAGATTCGATCACTTTTATGACATATTTTCAGTGGAATATATTTTAGATTTCTCTTGATGTGAGAATGAGTGGCTTGACGCTTTTTAAGCAGATTTGATTGCTCATCAGACAAATATGTGTCAATTATATATTAGTGCTGAAAAAAAAATAGTTTTATAGTCTGGGAATTGGTAGACAAAGACATTAACAGTGTACAGTACTGTATTTATATCAATACAGAATGTGACGAATGATAAGTGTGCCCAGATTGAGGGAAAATGCATTTACAAGGCATAATTTTGTGGCAAAGTGTATTTTCTGAGCACAGTGTTTCTGTTACTGGCAAACTGCAGTTGAGAACTACTGTAATAGTTAAAAGTACAAACACTTATAACTATAAAAATATAAATGCTTTTAAAGATGTATACTTTATGAAAAATTGCAATTTGATGTACTTATGGTGAAGATGTTAAATACAAGTGGAAACTTAAAATGTTTTACTGCAAATTATTAATATGATGACATTTAAGAAAATAGTGCAATTTTTCTTTTTTTGCCAGTGAAGAGTGGTGGTGGTGAACTAACATGTACTGCAAGTGGAGAAAGTAATGTTGGTAAAAAAATTATAGCACGATGATAATTAATACAAACAATAAAATGGTGAATGTATATGGAATGAATATATTTAGTCTGATTGTGACGGCATTTAAGAATATGGTGTTGATTGTTTCTATATCATCAAGTACTGAAATGGTGATTATAGTGCTTTTATGGATAAGAAGTGAAAGATTAATCAAATGCATAGTAACTATTATGGTGACTGAATACAGAATAAACTAGTGTTTTATTAAAGCTGTCTGTGTTGATAGAAAAGAAGATTATTGTAATGTGTCTCTGTTGACACTGAAAAACATTACTGCTATGCAACATTAATGTGTCAGATGCATGAATGTGGAAAAATGCTACTGACGCTAATAGCTAGTAAATATAGCTGTATTGGTAATTAAGATATACTATAATACGTTACCTTAGGAACAGAAACTTAATATACTGAAATTGTATTATTACCTACTAGTTGAGAATTTCTGCATTCAGTAGTGTATATATTTGACTACACTGCTCACTTATGTATTGGTAAAGAAGAAATAATTACTGTAATAAACAGAATATGCTGATGTATAATTTGCCACAGTTATACAATTGCTTTTCAGCTTGTATTGCTTACACGTTTAAGTAATTGTAGAAAATTTATTTAATTGTGTATTTATTTATTTTATGATTGTAACACCGCGATGGGCCAAAAACAAATAAATCTACCCTCATCAGGCCTGGGCGCGAAGAAAGCATAGAGAGAAACAGATATGGGGAGTATCGTGACTTGTCAGATGTGAAGGGATAATAAGACATGTTTAATGAATATCCAAGAAACTTCGGTGTTGATGTAGGCATAGAAAGAGAACCGTAACTGAAGGAAGACTTATCGAACTGTCCTGGACAGTCTTCTTTAAGTCCACAAGATCCTTCATCTATAGTATTGCAATGGGCAGTTAGTGCCATGGGCCAACCTACTACATGGTATACTGTATATGCTCTGTGTATTAGAAGATTTAGGTCGTACTCAAAAGTGTGCAATGAAACATATATATTCAAGGTTATACCTAGCATTATTTATTGTAATAATTTGGTTATAAGTTAGTCAGTCAGAGCTGCTGTAGATTAGTTTATATATATATATATATATATATATATATATATATATATATATATATAATTATTATATATAATTATATATATATTTATATTATATATATATATATATATATATATATATTTTTTTTTTTTTTTCTTTTTCTTTAAATGCGATGCCATATCCTGCATAGCAGGCAGGTTGACCACGCCTGTAGTGTTAGAGTTTGAAGTGGCATGATTCAACACATCATGCCACTTTACTCCTTTACATATTGTTATGTGGAGAGAAACTTTAAGGAAAGAGGAATTGTCAGCTTTCTGCCCCCCCTCTTCTTTTAAATTGCCACCTCTCTTCTTTTAATTTTAATCTGTTCAGTATAACAAGCAGGGAATAAGTGTGTTAAATTCTATCTCCCTTACGTACAGAGAAAATGAAAGAATTGTTTTCTCACATCACATGAACTATTATTTCTGATACGAGCACTAACCAATTGCTAAGGAATATCTTAGTTTATTTTGAACACGAAACTGCACAGAAAATTAGAAAACTGAATTTTTTATACTATCATGAACACAAAACTGCAGAAAATAATAGAAAATAATTTTTCTCTGTACAGCCAAAGATCTTTGTGTATTGTCTTGGTGTACCAGGAATAGATATAGTAATGCACTCTAATGTATTTTACTTAAAACTTAGTTAATTTAATGACTTTTTTGGACAGCAATAACATATGTATAGTGAGTAAGGTTTCATAAAGAGCTCTTCATTTGATTGATATTGGGAACCTTGCATATAAAAAGTAAGCTCTCCAAAAATTTTCCGTACTAGTTTCTTAGATGATTTCTAGTAATTTTAAAGGAATCTTTAATGTGAGAATCATTAAATTTATGTAAGTTTTTTATGTAGAAAGCTTTTTTGGGTAAAGGAGTATATGTTGTGGTATATGATTTTTTTTTTTTTAGAGATTCTTTTGGTAATGGAGGGTATCTTGTTGTCTAAAATTTTTCTGTAGAAAATTTCTATTGGTGAAGAAACATATTGTGTGGTCTAAGATTTGTAGAAAACTTCTTTTGGTGAAGCATATCTTGTGGTCAAAGATTTCTCGGTGGAAAACTTCTTTTGTTAAAGGTGCATATCTTGCGGCATAAGATTTTTCTGTAGAAAGCCCCTCTCGGTAAAGAAATATTTCTCGTGGTCTAAGATATTTCTGTAGAAGGATTCTTCTGGTATAGAAGCATACCTTATAGTCCAAGACTTTACTGTAGAAAGCTTGTTGTGGGAAAAAGCTAATTTTGGTAAAGGAACATATCTTGTGGTGTAAGATTTTTCTGTAGAAAGCTTCCTATGGTAAAGAAGCATGTCTTGTGGTCTTGAAGGATCCCAGGTATTCGTAGAAGCATTCCATATGGTTCTGAAGGGAACTATGATGTAGAACTTTATTATTTATCTGGGATTTACTTCAGAGGGGATTATAATTTTGGTGGGATATCATATTGACTTGATGGAAGCTTTTATTTAGAATGGAAAGACTTATTGAGATTGTGTGTAAGAAATTGTTTTAAATTGTTGTAAGGAGTTAGCTAAATAGTAATTACCAATGCTGTAACCCAATAATGGATAATTTGTCTGACTTTTTGCTAAGATTTGTAGAGCAAATTCATACCTTTTTATTAGTTAAGTAATGATCCCGGAGAAAAAAAGGGTTTTATGAACACTTGTAGCATTCATCATTGCTTTTTTCTTTTTTTGTTGTGGCAATATTTTGAAAAAACAAGTCATTATGTTGATGAAACTTTATGGACATTTACTTTCCTTTCTGTTGAACATGACGAAAACCCATTTTGTAGCAATGCTTTTTGAGAACGAGTAACTCATAATTATGGTAGTTGCAAGTGATTATGTCATAATTAGTCTCCGACTCATATTTGGTAGGTAAGTACATTCGATGTTAGTACAGTTACTGTAGATAATGAATAGCATTAGCTCTCAGCCCTTGTTAGTAACTGTTTGTTTAT
>JAXCGZ010007696.1:0-17500 GCA_037179515.1 Halocaridina rubra
CCGTCCTAATGCTAACACTCTTGACCACTATTGTCTTCAGTGCCCCACAGTGAGAGATGTTTTACCACGAGGTCAGAACTTAATACAGATCTGCTCGTTTTTACATAATGATGACAACCTTGATGTTATTCTTGCTCGTTATCCTCACTTTAGTGGCCATTAATTATATTGTATTTTACATACCATTATATTTTTTCTGTGTATGTTGCTGTATAATTCTGTTTGTGTGTTTTGTGTTTCTCTGAGCTTTACTTTTGTATATAATGTACTCTGTGCTGCCATGCTGTGAGTTGTTTGTTAGTATGCAGCAATGTTTAATCAACGTTTAGGTTAGAGGTTCATTCTCCCGCATCCTCCTCCTTTCTATCGCTTAATGCTACCGAATATTATGAAGAGAATTGAAAAAAAGCATTAAGAACAAACAGCAAACAAACTTCGATATAATATCGTCAGGGAAATAGCGTGAGAGGGTGTATCAGCCGATACGGAAGCGCCAGAACGTTTGCAGATAGAGGTTCGTTCTCCCGCATTCTCCTCCTCTTCTACCGCTTAATGCAGTCGAATATTATGAAGAGAATTGAAAAAAAGCATTAAAAACAAACAGCAAACAAACCTTCGATATAATATCGTCAGGGAAATAGCGTACAAGGGTTTATCAGCTGATGTGGAAGCGCCAAAACGTTTGCAGATAGAGGTTTATTCTCCCGCATCCTTTTCCTCTTCTGCCACCTAATGCGATCGAGTATTATGAAGAAAATTGAAAAAAAGCATTAAGAACATACAGCAAACAAACTTTCGATATAATATTGTCAGGGAAATAGTGTATAGAGAATATATATATATTTCATTTAAGTTTCCCATGTACAGTACAATACATGTATTCTCTGTAACTAATTGTATAGTTTTTTTCTCACAGCTGATTTTGTTTACATTAAGATTTCGTGCAGCATTTTCATTATGTATAGAAAATAGAATAATGTTTAAAACCAAGAAATATTAATAATATTATAATCTTGAAAATAAGATAAACCCCAAATAGGGTGAGTAAATAAAAACACAGCCACTGAGGGGGGCAAGCTAGCCTCAACTTGGTGCCGGTCCCAAGCCTGGGTAGATGGGGAGGGTTGGCGGCAGGAAGGGCATCCGGCTATAAAAAAATTGCCAAAACCAAAATATGGCCAGTACAGATAATGAGAATAGTCACCATACTAGGGTGTTCCCTTTAGACGACGCGTTGGGGCTTCGCCTGACCCCTCCGGAAAGACAGCAAGGGCTACCCAGTCATGGGCAGGCTGGGTTAAAGAGGCAAGCTCGAGGGAGTGTGTCAGATGTGGTGCTGCGGGTGGGCACTCTTAATGTGGGGACGATGACTGGGAAGAGGCGAGAATTGGTGGACCTGATGGAGAGGAGGAGAATTGGAGTACTGTGTGTGCAGGAGACCAGGTGGAAAGGAAATAAGGCGAGGGAACTGGATGAGGGTTGCAAATTGTTCTGTAGTGGAGCAAATGAGGAAGGGAGGAATGGTGTAGGAATAATACTATCCAAAGACCTGAAGGAAGGCTTACTTGGTGTGAATAGAAAGAGTGACAGAATTATGAGTTTAAGCTGGGACTGGGAGAAACGGTAGTCAATGTGGTATGTGCCTATGCCTCACAAATTGGTTGTACAGTGGATGAGAAGGATGTATTTTGGGGGGAGATGGACCAGGAGCTTAGAACAATTCCTATAAGGGAGAGGGTAATTTTGGGAGGAGATATAAATGGCCACTTGGGAATTGGGAAGGCTGGGATAGGTAGAGTTCATGGGGGCTGGGGGGTGGCGAGAGAAATGAGGGGGGAGAGAGAGTGATTGATTTTGCAGTGGCATTTGATCTGGCATTGGTCAACACATTCTTTGAGAAAAAGGAAAACAGATTGATTACATACAGTAGTGGTGGGAGGGAGAGCCAGATAGATTTAATGTTGTGTAGGAGAGACCATCTGAAGGAGACTAGCAACTGTAAAGTAATAATTGGGGAGAGTGTAGCAGTGCAACATAGGTTAGTAGTAACTGATTGCAGGCTCAGGAAATGTAGGTAAAGTAAGAAACCGAGGATAGACCCAAAGATAAAGTGGTGGAGATTGAAAGATGCAGAGATGAGAGCTATGTGTAAGGGAAGAGTGTTGGAATCGATAAGGTTGCATGAGGATGTACAAGAATGGTGGACAGAGCATAGTAAGGTGATTTTGAGGGTTGGTGAGGAGGTACTTGGAAAGTCATCAGGAATGAAACCCCCAAATGATACAAGAGTCATGGTGGTGGAATGAGGAAGTGCAAGAATGGGTGAAGAACAAGAGAGAAGCTAAGAAAAAGGCAGATTTATCAGGCCTGGAGCAGGATAAAGAAAAGTATAAGCAGGCAAAGAAGGAGGCAAGGAGAGCAGTAGCAAAAGCAAATGCAGAGACATTGAATGAAGTCTATGAAGTGCTGGAAACACCAGAAGGAGAGAAGAAAATATGGCGAATTGCCAAGGCCCGAGATGCTGCAACCAAGGACTTGACCCAAGTAAGATAAATAAAGGATAACCATGGAGTAGTCCTAGCAGGAGAGGAAGAAATAAAAAGCAGATGGGAAATTATTTTGAAGGATTACTAAATGAAGAGAACCCAAGAGCAGTATTTGAAGATGGACTTCCAAATGAATCAGTTACAACAACAGTGGCTAGAGGAGAGGTAGAGCGGGCAATAAGGAAAATGAAAAATGGAAAGGCAGCAGGACCTGATAAGATGTCAGTGGAGGTATGGAAGAGTCTTGGAGAGGAAGGCACAGATATCTTGTGGGACTTAATGCAAATGATCTTTGGTCAGGAAAAGATACCAGAGGAGTGGAGAGGAAGCCTAATCATCCCAATATGTAAAGGGAAGGGAGACATTCAGGAGTGTGGAATCTATAGAGGTATAAAGTTGTTATGTCATACTATGAAGATATGGGAGAAGATCATAGAGAGGAGACTCAGAAAGGTAACGAAAATTGGGGATGAACAGTTTGGCTTCATGCCTGGAAGAGGGACAGTGGATGCCATATTTGCCCTGAGACAAATGATGGAAAATCATCGGGAGAAACAGAAAGGACTGCATATGGTGTTTATTGACCAGGACAAGGCATATGATCGAGTACCACATCAAGAGATGTGGAGGTGTATTAGAGAAAGGGAGTCCTTGAGAAATATGTAAGAATCATCCAAGATATGTATGAGAGGGCAGAGGCAAATGTTAAGAGCAGTGTGGGCTTGACGAAAAGTCTCTCAGTAAATGTTGGTCTGCATCAAGGGTCTGCTTTGAGTCCATATCTATTTGATCTGGTCTTGGATGAGTAACCCAGGGTATTAGAGATCAGTCACCATGGTGTATGCTCTTTGCAGATGACATTGTACTGTGTAGCAACAGACGAGAGGTAGTGGAGGAGAAGCTTGAGGAGTGGAGAAGAGTGATGGAGGATAGAGGACTGAATATCAGCAGGAAGCAGACAGAGTACTTTAGGTTGAGAGATGATGAGGATGGGGAGGTCAATTTGCAGGGGGAGGTGTTGAAAAGAGTTGAAAAGTTCAAGTGTTTGGGATCAACAATAGCAGAGGATGGTGACCTAGAGACAAATAACCCACACAATACAAGCGGGATGGAAGAACTGGAAGAAAGTGTCTGGGGTGCTGTGCGACAGGAGAATAGGGATTAAGTTGAGGGGAAAAGTGTATAAGACAGTTTTGAGACCTGCGATGATGTATGGAGCAGAGACATGGGCGATAAAGAAGACACCAGAGAAAAAAATGGATGTGGCAGAGATGAGGATGTTGAGATGGATGTGTGGGGTGACAAGAAGCGATAAGATCAGAAACGAGGTAATTAGAGGTACCTCAAAAGTTAGAGAAATATCAGATAAGATACAAGAAAGTAGACTAAGATGGTATGGTCATGCCGTTAGGAGGGATGAACAGTATGTTGGGAGGAGGGTGATGGAAATGGATATACAGGGTAGGAGAAGGAGGGGGAGACCAAAGTGTAGGTGGATGGATTGCTTCAATGAAGACCTTGTTAATTTTGTTCAATTTATTATATACGATATTGCGCTTCTCGAGCGTTTTTTGTTTGTTTGCTTATGTTGAGGAGAGAGAGATTGTAGTGAAGCGGTCGGTATGTGATGTTATCTTTTGGCTACATTATTAAAGCTATATTTTGTATGTCTGTCATTGATTTATCCTGCCACATTGATCTGTGAGCTCAACAAATGATAGCAGAACGTGGTTTGTGGCAGGCGGAAGGAAATTGACGAGTATTAAGACGAAAATAAAGAAGAAAAGATGACCGACAATAGCGATTGTGGACGGGCATGAGTGCCAATGTTTGGAGGAAACAAAAGTTACAACCACTGGATACAAGAATTAAAGGCATGGCAGGGAAAGTAAGAAACAAGATATGACAATTGCCCTATCACTCCCAGAAGGAAATGAGGTGAGGGGTAAGATTTTTGATGAAGTTGACATTGAAAAATTAGCAAATGATGATGGAGTGAAAGTTTTGCTAGGCTACTTGGATAATTGGTATAAAAAGGATGAAATGTCAGCAGCGTATAAATCATGAACAAGATTCGATAGATATAAAAAGGAAAAGGAAAACACTATGGAGAAGTATATTTTGGAATTTGTGAAAAGAAGTGCAGTTTTAGGTAAGTACAACGTGACTATACCAAAGTGTATTTTAGCATTCAAACTACTGGACAATGCTGGCCTAGAGGTTAAAGAGAAACAAATAGTGTTGACAGCAGTATCTTTCAGTGAACCAGAAAAAATGTTTGAGTCCATGCAGAAAGCCTTAAAGAAATATTTTGGAAGCCAAGAAGTATTGTCATTGGGTGCAGTGTCATGTAATGTAGGCCTAGGTGAGACTCCTGCAGTAGTAGTAAAATCCGAGCCAGTGTTTAACACAGAGGATGTAAATATAGTCACGAGGGGAAGAGGCCGTGTAGGATATAGAGGAAGAAGAAACATAGCAAAGAGAAGTGAAAAAAGTGGACAAAAAAACTCTGCTGATAAATATGGTAAAGTTAGAAAGTGTTATTTATGTGGATCTGAGTACCATCTGTCTCCAGCATGTCCGAGAAATGTATATATAAATAGTGCAAATGAAGAAGTACACGAAGCTGAGTCATATGCTGTTGTTGAAAGTCCTGAAATAATGTCAGTGTTGATAACAGACTCTATTAGTTATGCTATTCTCGATACGGCAAGCAGTTCTACAGTTTGTAGTATTGACTGGTTGAAGTCGTACATACAGATGTTATCAGAAGAGGAGAAATTGATGTTAGAAGAGGAAGAAAGTGAAGCAACATTTAGATTTGGTGACGGTAATATGTACAAATCAATGAAGAAGATAAAAATCCCAGTGAAAATTATGGGTAACAAAGCATATATAACAGCTGAAGTGGTGAACTGCTCTATTCCCCTTCTATTCAGCAAAAATCAATGAAGAGAGCACAAATGAAATTGAACTTGGAAAATGATATTGCAATAATACATGGAAAAAAAAATTAAATTGAGGTGCACTACTTCAGGACACTATTGCCTTCCACTTAGGGATGAGAAGGAAGTTTGGAAGAAAACAGAAGAAATAATGTTAACCTTAGGTGATGATGAAAGAGAAAAGAAGAAAAAAATTTAAAAACTACACCAACAATTTGGTTATCCCTCTTATAAGAGATTGATTCAGCTGTTAAAGGATGCTGGTGTAAAAGACGAGATGTGCTTTGTATATGCTGAAGTATCAAATTGCTGTGATATATGCATGAAGTTTAAGAAAACGCCATCAAGGCCAATTTTAAGTATGAATATGGCAAAGGAGTTCAATGAAATTGTAGCGGTGGACCTAAAGGAGTATAGGAAAGGAGATATATATTTTCTGCATATGGTAGACATGGCAACAAGGTTCTCAAAATCATGTGTGATTAAAAGTAAAGAACCTAAGGAGATAGTTGAGAATATTATGATGACTTGGTTGGGAACTGGCTTAGGAACCCCTGCAAAATTTCTTTTTGATAATGGTGGTGAGTTTGCTAACAACACGTTCTTAGAGATGTGCGAGAATATGAGCATTCAAGTAATGCATACATCTGCATATTCCCCCTTCAGTAATGGCCTGTGTGAGCAGAATCATTCAGTTATAGATGAAATGGTGGCCAAAACAGTAGCAGAGCAACCAGAATTATCTTTAAAAGTGGCTTTAGCATGGGCAGTCAATGCTAAAAATTGCCTTCAGATGACAGGGGGTTTCAACCCATATCAACTTGTATACGGAAGGAATCCGAAACTGCCATGTACCATGAGTGACGAACTTCCTGCACTGGAAGGTACAACATTTAGTGAAATGATAGCTAAACATCTCAGTGCTAGTCACTCAACAAGAAAAGCTTTTATTGCTGCAGAAACCTCCGAGAAAATACGACGGGCAATAAGACATAAAGTGAGAAACACTGGAATAGCCCTTAAAAATGGTGATCAAGTGTATTTCAAGAGAGAAGGGCACAAGGAATGGAAAGGACCTGGTACAGTCATTGGTCAAGATGGTAAAACAGTAATCTTGAAATATGGTTCAAATATTGTAAGAGCCCATGAAATGCTTGTTCAGAAGATACCATACAGTTTCGACAGAAATACTGAAGAAGGAAGAAATACACTACTTGATAAATGAGGCATCAAAGAAAAACGGAGGAGAATGTTACAAGTAAAGAGATAGAAGCAGTTATAAATCCAGTTGAAAATATTATAGAAAGCAAAAGTTGTGATAAAACAGAGGAAGAAGAGGACCACACCACAGTTTAGGACACAATTGAAGGTAGTGTAATAATCAAAAGTATTCCAAATATTGGACAGAGAGTGAGATTCCTGCCGAAAGAGTCAGATAATTGGCAGACAGTAACTGTGCATAGTCCTGCTGGAAAATCCACAGGAAAATACAGACGTTGGAGGAATATTGAACATGAAGATGGACGAATTTCAGCTCTTGACTGGTATAGAGATGTAGAAAAATGGGTCCCTGAATTGGATGAGGATGAAATACAGGAACCTATTGAAATAGTAATGGCTTGTGAAAATACAGAAAATCATGAACTTATCAAAGCAAAAGAAGAAGAACTGAAAAGCTGGAAGAAATTTTGTGTGTATAAAGAGGATCTGAATGCGGGTCAAAAAGCATTATCAGTTCGATGGGTAGTAACAGAAAAGGAAAACAATACTGGAAAAAAGAAAGTTAAAGCATGGCTGGTTGCCAGAGGTTTTGAGGAAAAAGAAAACATTCCATCAGATTCTCCCACTGTTAGTAAGGAAGTATTGAGATCTTTCATTGCCATCTTTGTCTTCCAAAAAGTGGGCAGTAAATTCAATTGATATAAAGGCTGCATTTCTACAGAGTGAACGATTTGAGCGTGAAGTTTATCTTATTCCCCCTGTGGAAGCAGGTTATGACAATAATATACTATGGAAATTAGAAAAATGTGTATATTGCCTTATTGACACAGCTAGGAAGTGGTATCTCACAGGAAAGACTTTCCTGCTGAAGACGGGATGTAAACAAGTGAAAACTGACCCCACAGCATTCCACTGGTACCATGAAGGAGAATTATGTGTTTTGTTTTTAATGCATGTAGATGATTTCTTGTGGGGAGGAACTAAGAAATTTGAAAATGTTGTCATTACCCAAATCAGAAATTATTTTCAGGTTAGGGAACAAAATGATACTGTTTTCAGGTATATTGGACTAGATATTATTCAGAATGAACATGGAATCACACACATCAAATTGAATACTGTAAATCTCTAAACTCTATAAATGTAAGTGCTGCTAGAAGATTAAATAAGAATATGGAGTGTAGTGAAAAAGAAAAGGAGAGTTGTAGGAGTCTTGTAGGCCAACTAGGGTGGTTGTGTACTAATTCAAGACCTGATATATCATATGATGCATTAGAACTTAGTTGTAAGGTCAATAAGTCTAAAGTAGAAGATCTGATTGAGGCTAATAAAAGTCTAAGGAAAGCTTGTACTTTTGAGAGTTCAATATGCTCCCCAGATTTAGGTGACACTTCCAACTATAAATTGGTTGTATACAGTGATGCTTCCTATGCTAATCTTCCAGATGGATTTGGTAGTGCTGTGGGCTTTGTAATTTTTCTTGTGGGTGAAAATGGAAATAGTTGTCCTTTGCATTGGGAGGCAATGAAAATTAGAAGGGTTGTAAATAGCACACTTGCAGCAGAAACATTAGCGGCTGCTGAGGCAGTGGATATGGCCTATTATCTTGGAAATATGTTGTCTCAAATACCATATGACAAAGAATGAAAATTGCCTGTAGAACTCTTTGTAGATAACCATTCACTTTATGATAATGTGCACTCTGTTAAAAATGTATCAGGAAAAAAGATTAAGAATTGACATTGCTATTCTCAAAGAAATGGTTCAAAATGGTGAGTTGAAGATAGTTTGGGTGGATTCAAAAGCACAGTTGGCTGATGTATTGACAAAAAAAGGAGTAAATTCTTTGGAAATAGCTAGAGTCTTTGAAAATGGATCTTTGAAATAATAATTAAATAGAATGCTGTTGTATTGATTTTGTGAAAGAAAAATTAAAAGACTATTAATTTCTTAAAAAGTAATGTTTTATTTTTATATTTTTGTTGTTATATTTAACTTTCAAGTTCTGCGTTTATACAGCATACAGTATAGTGTTGTAATTTTTGTAAAAGTTTTTTTTCTGTTTAAAAGACCTGAGGTCTAAAGGTTTGTTGTGTGATGAGGTATGGGACAGAAACATATGGAGAACACTGGCCAGAAACATTGACCCCACATAAAGGTGGGAAAAGATGTAGACGAAGAAGAAAGAAGAAGGGTGAGTAAATAAATATTTTATGAGTAAGATATTGTGCCTGAATATTGACAAGCATCTGCTGAATCGGAAGCGGTAAAACGTTTTGGGTAGAGGTTCGTTTTCCCGCATCCTCCTCCTTTTTTACCATTTAATGCGATCGAATATTATGAAAAGAATTGAAAAAAGCATTAAGAACAAACAGCATATACACTTTTGATACAATATCATCAGGGATATAGTGTGCGAGGTTGTATCAGCTGGTACGGAAGCGCCAATATGTTTGCAGATAGAGGTTCCTTCTCCCACATCCTCCTCCTCTTCTACCGCTTAATGTGATTGAATATTATGAAGAGAATTGAAAAAAAGCATAAAGAAGAAACAGCAAACAAACTTCGATATAATATAATCAAGGAAGTAGCATGCGAGGGTGTATCAGCTGACACGGAAGCGCCAAATCGTTTGCAGATAGAGGTTCATTCTCCTGCATTCTCCTCCGCTTCTACCGCTCAATGCTATCGAATTTTATGAAGAGAATTGAAAAAAAGCATTAAGAACAAACAGCAAACAAACTTTCGATATAATATCGTCAGGGAAATAGCGTGCAAGGGTGTATCAGCTGATATGGAAGCGCCAAAACGTTTGCAGAAAGAGGTTCGTTCTCCTGCATCCCCCTCCTCTTCTACCGCTTAATGCGATCGAATATTATGAAGAGAATTGAAAAAAAGAATCACGAACAAACAGCAAACAAACTTTCGATATAATATCGTCAGGGAAATAGTGTGCGAGGGTGTATCAGCTGATACGGAAACACCAATATGTTTGCAGATTGAGATTCATTCTCTCGCATCCTCCTCCTCTTCTACCACTTAATGCGATCGAATATTATGAAGGGAATTGAAAAAAAGCATTAAGAACAAACAGCAAACAAACTTTCGATATAATACTGTCAGGAAAATAGCGTGCGTGGGTGTATCAGCTGATATGGAAGTGCCAAACATTTGCAGATAGAGGTTCTTTCTCCCACATTCTCCTCCTCTTCTACCGCTTAATGCGATCGAATATTATGAAGAGTATTCAAAAATAGCATCAAGAACAAACAGCAAACAAACTTTCGATATAATATTGTCAGGGAAATAGCGAGCAAGGGTGTGTCAGCTGATACGGAAGTGCCAACACGTTTGCAGATAGAGGTTCTTTCTCCCGCTTCCTCCTCCTCTTCTACCACTTAATGCAATCAAATATTATGAAGAGAGTTGAAAGAAAGCAATAAGCACAAACAGCAAACAAACTTTCGATATAATATCGTCAGGGAAATAGAGTGTAATGAATATATATATTTCTTTTAAGTTTCTCATGTACAGTATGATACGCATTTTCTTTGTAACTAATTGTATAGTTTTCTTTTTTCTCAGCTGACTTTGTTTACGTAAGATTTCGTGCAGTATGGTTGATATGTAAAGAAGATAGAATAATATTTAAAACCAAGGAATATTAATAATACTATAATCTTGAAAATTAGATAAACCCCATATAGGAAGAGTAAATAAATATTTTATGAGTAAGATATTGTGCCTGAATAGTGATAGGCATCAGCTGATACGGAAGCGGCAAAACGTTTTTGTTGGAGGTTCGTTCTCCCGCATCCTCCTCCTTTTCTACCGCTTACTGCGATCGAATATTATGAAGAGAATTGAAGAAAGCATTTAGAACAAACAACAAACAAACTATCGATGTAATGTCATCAGGGAAATAGTGTGCCAGGGTGTATCAGCTTGTACAGAAGCACCAAAACGTTTGCAGATAGAGGTTCGTTCCCCTGCATCCTCTTCCTCTTTTACCGTTTAATGCGATCGAATATTATGAAGAGAATTGAAAAAAAGCATCAAGAACAAACAGAAAACAAACTTTCGATATAATATCGTCTGGGAAATAGCGTGTAGAGAATTTATAAATTTCATTTGTTTCCCATGTTCAGTACGATATACGTTTTCTTTGTAACGAATTGTATAGTTTTCTTTTTCTCTCAGCTGACTTTGTTTACATTAAAATTTCGTGCAGCATGGTCGATTTGTAAAGAAAAAAGCATAATGTAAAAAACCAAGGAATATTAATAATACTATTATCTTGAATTTTAGATAAACCCCAAATAGGGTGAGTAAATAAATATTTTATGAGTAAGATATTGTGCCTGAATAGTGATAAGCATAAGATGATACGGAAGCGACTAAACATTTTGGTTAGAGGTTCGTTCTCCAGCATCTTCCTCCTCTTCTAATGCTTAATACGATCGAATATTAATGAAGATAACGGAAAAAAGGCATTAAAAATAAACAGCAAACAAACTTGCGATATAATATCGTCAGGGAAATAGCGTGCGAGGGTGCATCAGCTGATACAGAGGCGGCAAAACGTTTGCATCCTCATGCTCATAAAATAGCTTATACCCAGAAAATCTGCCTTATAAACTAGGTTGGCTCATGGTACCAGCTACGCTGAATATTCTTGCATATTCATTACACATCTTTTATAATACCTTCACACATGACAGGTCATTACACTTTCCATCTGTGTTTCTCTTTACTTTATGTATTCTTCGGGCCCAGGTCCAATAAAGACTGTTTTATTTTATTATTTTTTGGCCTGTCCTGGTGTCTCGCCAAACAAATCCGCGCTGCACTGAATTTGCAGTAGGTGAATTGTTATATAGTGAGGGATTACTGTATATATATATATATATATATATATATATATATATATATATATATATATATATATATATATATATATATATATATATATATATATATATATATATATATATATATATATATATATATATATATATATATATATATATATATATATATATATATATATATATATATATATATATGAATCATTTTTACCCTGACCTGGGACTTTTTATTACTTGGTTATTGTTGGTCCTGAATGAGATTGGGAGCTGAATTAAATGCAAAAACGAAACTACAAGTGAGGTTGGGGTAACTGCAATTTGAACATAGTGGCGTTCAGATAGAATGTGTTATTTCCTACCATAGCAGATATAAGCAGTGAGGTTAGTTTTTAGTTTATCTTTTAACCTTCTGTGGTGTAGTTGGTAGCGCCTTGGCTTAGTAATAATAAGTCCCAGGTTCAAGTCCCGCTCGTGGTAAAAATGATTCATATTTTCACATATGTAATGTGCTTATTTGGTTATTGTTGGTCCCGAATGAGATTGGGAGTTGAATTAAATGCGAAAATGAAACCACGAGTGAGGTTGGGGAAACTGTAATTTGAACATAGTGGCGTTCAGATAGATTGTGTTCATTCCTACCATAGCAGATATAAGGTCCGAGGTTAGTTTCCCTTTTAACCTTCTGTGGTGTAGTTGGTAGCGCCTTGGCATAGTAATAATAAGTCCCAGGTTGATGTCCCGGTCGGGGTAAAAATGATTCATGTTTTCACTTATGTAATGTGCTTATATATATATATATATATATATATATATATATATATATATATATATATATATATATATATATATATATATATATATATATATATATATATATATATATATATATATATATATATATATATATATATATATATATATATATATATATATATATATATATATATATATATATATATATATATATATATATATATATATATATATATATATATATATATATATATATATATATATATATATATATATATATATATATATATATATATATATATATATATATATATATATATATATATATATATATATATATATATATATATATATATATATATATATATATATATATATATATATATATATATATATATATATATATATATATATATATATATATATATATATATATATATATATATATATATATATATATATATATATATATAGTAAGGAAGCCCATCAGTGAAACAAAACTTATAGAACAATGCTATATTTCGGATCCTAACTGGATCCCTTCTCAAGCACAACTGAGAAAAAATAACAAAGAAGGAGGAGACATAAACAAAAGGACTCATGAGACCTGAGGGATTAAAAATTTTTATGATAACAGGACAGGTCTAATCCAAACGAATTATCCTCAACAAAGAAGCCGCCAAGATCATTAAACCATTAACATAGAAAAATGTTAATCCTTAAAATGATAAATGATCTGAAAGAAGATAAACCCCAGCATATTTTTATAATTAAAAGAATATTAATAAATATGCACATATAGATATACACATGTAACAATATCTGTACACACATCCCCATAAACAAGAGCATACCAAATGAAATACATATATAAATCCTAATACAATTAAAATGCACAATAACGACTACAATCTGGTTGGGGGTTTATCTTGAGGGATAACTTCGTTGAGGCAGCGCTTCAGGAGGGCTTTATCAATTATGTCAGGGGTCCATTGCCCCCTAGATAGATTAAAATTGTCCTTCATTTCAATGAGGGAAGATTCCACAATTTTCCGTTTGAATTGACAGGTACTTTTAAATAGCATAGTGGCACCACTCCAATCAATCCGATGATTATGTTCATTGATGTAGGTAAAAAGGGCCGAATTTTTTTGATTATATCTTACTGCTCTCTTGTGTTCTAAGACTCTCTGGGATAGAGAGCGGCCTGTTTGTCCTATGTACACTCTATTGCAATAATTACAGCTTATTTGGTATACTCCTGCATTAACTTCTTTTTTGTTTTGGCTAACGTTAACTAATTCTTTTTTTAAAGTGTGGGATAGTTGAAAGTGAATGGGGACTGTTTACCTAATGTATCATTTATGACGCCTAGCTTTTGGTGAAAAGGAAGGAGGATTTTGTTAAATTGTAAAAAACCTGTTTAGCTTTCTGCAGAGCTTTGTCTAAGAAAAAGGGAGGATAACAAAGTTGGTCAAGCTGAGAATAAACCGTTTGAATTTCATGTTCTAAATAATTAGAGCTGCAAATCCGGAGGGCTCTAAGGAATAAATTCGAAGCTATACCTAATTTTACTTTTTCTTCATGATAACTATAAAAGTGCACATAAGACGCAGAGTGGGTGGATTTTCTATAGACTTTAAAGTTGTAACCCAAAGAATCTCTAACAATGAGGACATCAAGGAAAGGCATTTGGTTTTCATTTTCCCATTCTACTTTAAATTTAATGGAAGGAACTAATCTATTTAATTGTGCTACAAATTCATCAAAGGTACCCCAGGCATCATCCCAATAACTAAAAATGTCATCAACATAGCGCAGCCAAATCATGTTGGGAGGTTTGATTTCTCTCAGAAGCTCAGTTTCAAAATATTCCATATATAAATTGGCTAAAATTGGAGACAAAGGACTTCCCATACTACAACCGAACTTTTGCCTATAAAAATTGCCATTGAAAGAAAAGACATTAGTACTCACGCAGAGTCTGATTGATTTGATAATTTTTGCTATGGGTAAGGGGAAATCCTTTTTAAAGGTTTCAAGTTTCTTAGCAAGGAAATTAAGTACAGGATCTATTGGGACATTTGTAAAAAGTGATTCTACATCAAGACTGAGTAATTTAACCCCATTCATTGGAACATTGGATAACCTAAATCTCTGAATGAAATCCTCTGAATGCTTTAGGTGTGCTTGGGAAAATTTACCTAGATATGGGGATAGTAAACTGGCTAACCATTTAGCAAGTTTTGAAGTGAAAGAGTCGCGGCATGAAACAATAGGACGCAGAGGAATATTTTCCTTATGGGTTTTGGGCAAGCCATAAAAATACGGGAGTTGAGGATTAATAACTTTAAATTTCTCAAGGACCTCCCTATCACATTTTGACTGAGCTATGTCCCGAACATTTTTATTGAAAGTGGCAGCAACATTTACTAAGGGATTTTTGGAAAGTTTCTCATAAGTATTGGAGTCATTAAGGAGTTGGATAGCTTTACCTATGTAACAGTCTTTATTCAAAAGTACGAGTTTTCCCCCCTTATCAGATTTAGTTATGATGATATCATCTTTTTGTTTAAGCGACTTAATAGCCAAGAGAAACCTTCTAGGAAGTGAACCCTTACTGTCGACTTTATCAAGCAAATTAAGAATAACCCCCTTTAAGCACATACTATTTCTATCAAAACTATTATTAGCACAATACTTATCAAAACCGACTATATAATCAAGAAAATTATTTTTCCCTGGTTTTAATGCAAAATTTAATTTAATTCCTTGATGTCCTCATTGTTAGAGATTCTTTGGGTTACAACTTTAAAGTCTATAGAAAATCCACCCACTCTGCGTCTTATGTGCACTTTTATAGTTATCATGAAGAAAAAGTAAAATTAGGTATAGCTTCGAATTTATTCCTTAGAGCCCTCCGGATTTGCAGCTCTAATTATTTAGAACATGAAATTCAAACGGTTTATTCTCAGCTTGACCAACTTTGTTATCCTCCCTTTTTCTTAGACAAAGCTCTGCAGAAAGCTAAACAGGTTTTTTACAATCCTCACAGGACCCCCAAAGAGAATAATTTCAACAAAATCCTCCTTCCTTTTCACCAAAAGCTAGGCGTCATAAATGATACATTAGGTAAACAGTCCCCATTCACTTTTAACTATCCCACCACTTTAAGAAAAGAATTAGTTAACGTTAGCCAAAACAAAAAAGAAGTTAATGCAGGAGTATACCAAATAAGCTGTAATGATTGCAATAGAGTGTACATAGGACAAACAGGCCGCTCTCTATCCCAGAGAGTCTTAGAACACAAGAGAGCAGTAAGATATAATCAAGAAAATTCGGCCCTTTTTACCCACATCAATGAACATACTCATCGGATTGATTGGAGTGGTGCCACTATGCTATTTAAAAGTACCTGTCAATTCAAACGGAAAATTGTGGAATCTTCCCTCATTGAAATGAAGGACAATTTTAATCTATCTAGGGGGCAATGGACCCCTGACATAATTGATAAAGCCCTCCTGAAGCGCTGCCTCATCGAAGTTATCCCTCAAGATAAACCCCCAACCAGATTGTAGTCGTTATTGTGCATTTTGATTGTATTAGGATTTATATATGTATTTCATTTGGTATGCTCTTGTTTATGGGGATGTGTGTACAGATATTGTTACATGTGTATATCTATAGTGCATATTTATTAATATTCTTTTAATTATAAAAATATGCTGGGGTTTATCTTCTTTCAGATCATTTATCATTTTAAGGATTAACATTTTTCTTTGTTAATGGTTTAATGATCTTGGCGGCTTCTTTGTTGAGGATAATTCGTTTGGATTAGACCTGTCCTGTTATCATAAAAATTTTTAATCCCTCAGGTCTCATGAGTCCTTTTGTTTATGTCTCCTCCTTCTTTGTTATTTTTTCTCAGTTGTGCTTGAGAAGGGATCCAGTTAGGATCCGAAATATAGCATTGTTCTATAAGTTTTGTTTCACTGATGGGCTTCCCTACTATTTAGTGCTGTATGCTAACAGTTTGTACTTATTTATATATATATATATATATATATATATATATATATATATATATATATATATATATATATATATATATATATATATATATATATATATATATATATATATATATATATATATATATATATATATATATATATATATATATATATATATATATATATATATATATATATATATATATATATATATATATATATATATATATATATATATATATATATATATTATATATATATATATATATATATATATATATATATATATATATATATATATATATATATATATATATATATATATATATATATATATATATATATATATATATATATATATATACAGTGTTACCCCGGTTATTCGCGCTTCTTGGTTCGCGTTCTCACTCTATCGCGGTTTTTTTTTTGATAAATTATTATTTTATTTTATAGGTATACGCAAAAATATTAAAATATTGAAATTTTTTTTTTTTCAGTATTTTCATATTTTTATTGAAATTTACATTGCGTGCTGTTATTTATAATGTAAAGGGTGTTTTTTAACAGTGCAGGGAGGGTTTATACAGTTCGTAAACGAAAAAATAATTGTAAATGAGTATGTGTGTCACGTCATCATCACCTCATTCATCGTAATTTTATATATCACTTTCATAAAAATTTACGTTGCTTGCTGTTATTTATAATGTATAGGGTGTTTTTTTAACACTGCAGGGAGGGTTTATACAGTACGTAAACGAAAAAATAATTGTAAATGAGTATGTATGTCACGGCATTATCACCTCATTCACCGTAATTTTATCTATCACATTCATAAAAATTTACGTTGCTTGCTGTTATTTATAATGTAAAGGGTGTTTTTTTTTAACAGTGCAGGGAGGGTTTATACAGTACGTAAACGAAAAAATAATTGTAAATGAGTATGTATGTCACGTCATCATCACTTCATTCACTGTAATTTTATCAATCACTTTCATAAAAATTTACGTTGCTTGCTGTTATTTCTAATGTAAAGGGTGTTTTTTTAACTGTGCAGGGAGGGTTTATACAGTACGTAAACGAAAAAATAATTGTAAATGAGTATGTATGTCACGTCATTATCACTTCATTCACCGTAATTTTATCTATCACTTTCA